>JAOUZG010031479.1:3584690-3603619 GCA_026289955.1 Argiope argentata | reverse complement strand
TTTTTTTCCCTCGAAAGGATGAATAGAAATAATGTGACTATCGGATGTTTTTAAATGAATTATACATTTATTTCCGTAAGTGTAATTATGCATTTCGTGTATTTCTTTTTATCTAATCTTGAAATTTCAGCCGATTTGAATTTTAGAAATGTAAAATAAAATTTTACTTGGGAGATAATTCTTACGTGTCATTTTTAATTGCCGACTTATGAAAATTGAATAAAATTAGGAAATCAAAAATTACAAAAGAATGAAACACTCGTATGAATGCTATGCTTTCTTCATTTTCATTTCAATTATCTTGTTTTCGTGGAAATAAAATTCAATAAATACTATCAAAGTTGTAAATGTTTGAAAATGATTGATAATAATAATTATTGTGATTTGTTGATATATTGATTGTTAGTAATTATTCCCAATCATGTTCTGATTGTATAATGATTATTTCATATTGATCATTCCGTGATTGATCAATGTTTTCATCATGTTATTATAAAACGAAATTAACGTCTACAACTGTTATAGCGCAAAGAGCTTTGGTTTGATGTTACATATCAAATTGTCAAGTTTCAGCATAAAAAAAGATTATTTAATGTAATCAGTTCTATCAATATTATTTCAGAATTTTCCTTTTTTAATTTATTAATTATCAATTATAGATCATTTTTAAAACACTTAAATTTTCCTACATTGTATTATTGTTAGAATGATGTCCATTTTATTTAGGCTTTTTATCTTTCTTTTACTAGAATTATAATAATGCTGCTTTTGAGAAATCTTCGTGAAAAATTCCAAGGGATCGTTTTATCAATGGCATTTAAATATACTATATATTAAAGGTTTTTTTAAATGTTTTTTAAAAATCAATTTAAAGGAAGAGAATCATTTTAAGGGAAAACAGAATCGTAAAAATTATGTAATGCATGCTTTTTTGATTATAAGTTTGAGTTTATTGAACATGAAGAATTTTTTTTAAATATTTCTCGGCTAAATTAATGCATCTACGATTAGAGTATTCAATTCTTCTAATGTCATTTCAGTTCTAAGGACGCACACTTTCATATTTTCTTAAGTAATAACCATAATGCTTACCTTCTGTGTATTGAAATATTCATATATGGTCTTATAAAAAATGTTCATTAAAAAGAAAATTCGATTTAAAAAAAATAAAAACTATATGTCAGTTGGAAATAAATGATTTACTTTTACTTATTTTTTTAATTCATCATAAATTCAAACATCCTAAACCATTTAAAATGTTATCAAAAATTATAGAACAAGATTTTACCAATTTATTTCCATTAATAAAGAACAAATTATAATGAATTTTCATTTTCATAAAAGTATTTGTTTGGCATAACCTCATTAATACGGAATTATTTAATGCTACCAAATACATATAAATAGAAATTTTGAGCAACAGCATTTAAATTGAATGGACGTTCACAGGATACACTATATTTTGGATCATCAGTTTAAATTTGGAAATGGCGGCAAAACGTACATTAGCTGTTCGTAACATTTGAAATAATAATTTATTTTTCATTTGAAAAAAAGAAGTTTATTTTTGTTTTATGTTTTATTTGGTAATATCATTCTTGTTCTTACATTCCAACTTTCATTAAGATTTTCATTTTTCATTCAAAATTAATAAAATTAAAAATGAGGAAAAATGAAACGAATAAATTTTCTTATACTTTACAATGTAGATTTTATATATATATATATATATATATATATATATATATATATATATATATATATATATATATTAGATTTACAGTAGTTGATGTACCGCGGTGTTTGAAGGTTAAAATATTTCTGTAATTGCAATTTTTATGTTAACATTATTTTTGCATAAGATATAATAATAAAAATATTGATATCTGAAAAAGGACCTTTTTTTTAAAAAAAAAAATTAAAACAAGAACATAAATTGAATTCAACAAGCTTTAAAACCTGTTTAAAGATTATCTTCTTTCAAAATTATTAATATTTTTTATGCAAGTACTTCAATTTTTTTCTCCAAAATGTCAAGTATAAAAAAGATTTTAATGAATGATTAATTAAGTAGTTAATTAGGCTTGAAAATACACCAAATCAATATTTTTGACTATCCCAATAGTTATGATACATTTGTTAAAAAAATTATTTCAATGTTCTTTCAGAATTTTGCTAATATGCTTTGGCAATATTTCTTCTTTGCATTTTTGTATTCCAATAATAAAAATGTATACAATTTGCTCCTAAAAGTTTTTTTTTTTGCTTCCAATGAATTTATACGAAGGGTACATTTTTTTTAGATGAGGACATATTAAATAAGTACTCCGGTTCTTATTACATAAATATGTATAGTTATATTTATATGTAATTATAAATATAACAATTTACAAATAACATATGTGCTTGTTACTTAAAGTTCCAAACTATTTTCACATCATACTCATGCTTATAAATTCAATACTTATTTATAAATCCCAAGTCGAAACAGATGAAAATAAATGGGAATTTTTAAACTCAGTATTTTTTAATCTAAATAAACAAACTTTTGATATTCTTTTAAAGCCAATGAAATGTTTTTCAAAATGTTTATAAAATAAAACAGAAATACCAATAAATGAAGATATGAAAGCTCAATTCTAACCATGAACATTATCTGACAGTGGACTAAGCATAAATTTTCTTAAATCAAAATCGTCTGCATTTATTAATTTTGAAAACTTAATAAAAATTAAAAAACATTTAAGGAAATGAAATTAACATAATTACGAAAATAAAAGATTGCATTTTTTTATATAAAATTATTTTATGTGGTGGTATAAATTGCTTCAAATTTCTGGTGAAAAATGATACGCTTTCGGTTAATTTGTGACTAATTGAATATATAATTAAATTGTACTAGCATTTTCTGATTTGATAATTTATTGAATTAATTTTATATGTAATATATTCATTAGATAATTAGTAAGATTGTAGGATGTTCAACATTCTGCACAATAATCATCATTCTCAGAAACGGATTAAGATATTTTTGTGGCTATAAGTAGTGTATATTATGTCTCTTTTCGGTATTTCAACAAAAATTTTATAATACAATTTTAATTTTTTTATCATTTTATTTATCATTTTATCATTTTGGTAGATACTACATGGTCGAAATATGCTATGCATTTAGTGTTAACTGTTGGTAATCATGGAAGCTTTAAGTAACAATTTAGTATAATACTTCATATTATTTTATTTAAAATTATTAACTGAGGTTTGAAAATATTAGCTCTAATTTTGAATTAATTTCTCCCTTATTTATAAATGACTTGGTATCATTATCATTATTTATAAATGACAAGGACCATGCACCAAACTCCCCAGGAAATTTCTGCACCCAAATCTAAATTTTTGATCATGGTTACAGTTAAAATGTCAAACTGTATATATCCTTGTCGCTCCTCCCTTAACCAAGTGACCTAGGTTAGTAACCTAGGCAGTTAATCATTTAAACCTGGCTAGATGGAAATCGGATTCTGATATTTCTTTCTTCCTTTTTTCTTTTTTCTTTTTTTTTGTATTTAAACTCAAAAACTGATGTTTTCTTTGTTTGTTTGATGGAGCTGATTGAAACTGATGCTTTTCTTTTCCATGACAAGTAGATGATCAATTTTAAGGAATAACGTGAAACTAACTATATATTAGAGGCAATACGTATGTAAGTCACGTGACTTAGGCATCACGTGGATTAATTCCTTTTTGTTGCTCGATTTGGGTTTCGTATTTCATTTTTTTTTTTCAATTCTTGTAAACTTAATTTAGAATCTTTTTTTTAAATTGATACCACGAAAAAAAGTACATGTCTTATTTTTTTAGAATTAAAAGAAACAGACAAGCTCTGTATAATAGGAATTTTGCAAGGCAATAAGCCTTACAACAATCGTATCATCTTGTGCTTGGTTTGAAAATGAAATCCGAAACACGGAACACTCAAAGAATAATAAAATATCGTTATCTTCCCGCCATTAATATCCCGCCATGAATACTAATGTCATAACAATGTTTAAATTGAAAAGAAGAAGAAAAAAAGTAATATCTAAACATTTCCGAGAACAAAAAAGTGCTTTTCGAAATAAATGATTCCGAGAATCCTTAACAGTTCTTAATGGCTCGTTTTAATGAATGCAAGTTGTGTCTGATCCACGTAACATGATTAATATTTATGTCAAAATGACCGGCCGACTTTTATAAACACTGCAACAGTGTTCAGAAATAAAGATGACATCAAAAGTTCGTAAATTAATTATTGTGAAAGCTTAGTGAATAGAATTTTTTTTTCTTCTTGCAAACGACCCAGTTAAGTGCAAGTGGAATAGCCCCAAATTCCTTTTTAATTTTAAGTTTAGGTTTTGTTGTTCTATTTTTGTGGTTACAATTTCTTTCATGTAGGTGTGTAATGCTCCGAATTCCAAGGCAAACTGTAATATTTATTTATTCTTAGCTAAAAAATCTTTTAAAGTATATATTTTAAAATATTACGGTGTCATTCCGAATTTGCATAAATATGATAAATTATCTCGAAGGAATAAGGCTTTTTTTTTAAATATTCATCAAAAACTATACCACAGTTTTATCGTTAACTTGAAACTTTTAGCATCCTAATAGATTTCCTAATCATACAACAGTTATAAATAAGTTTTAACATATTACCAACAATTTCGTAGGATTGAATTTATTATCGTGTCAGAACATCATATTGTTTTAGGAATGAGGTTTTGTGGCTTCAACAAAAACCCGTAGGCGTAAAATTAAAAAAAAAATTATTATCTGCACGAGCATCTTAAAAAATCAACTTTTAATAACATGATGCCATCCTATCTACAAAAGTTCTGATTTTAAAAATTAAGTTAATGACTACAGCAAATAAAACCTAAAAAATGTCATTTTGAGCGCGGCTCGTGATTATATGAAATGAAATAAATTGGAAATGTGATATTTTTTCAAACAATAAATGCGAGGCAAAGTTTTTTGGATCCTTTGGAGCGAAAAATAAAAATTTTATTATCTGCAAAAGTATCTCAAAAAATCAGCTTTTAATAACGCGTTGCCATTGAATTTACAAAAGCTCTGATTAAAAAATAAGTTAATGACTACCAAAAATAAAATCTAGAAAAATGTCATTTTGAGCGCGTGATTATATGAAATGAAATAAATAGGAAATGTGATATTTTTTAAACGAATCAATGCGAGACAGAGTATTTTGGATCGTTTGCAATACCAAAAGGACTCATTCAATGAAACAATTAAAATGAATAAAAATATAATTGAACTCGCACGAGCACGTGGTGCTTGGCCGTTCAAGAAATGGTGTTCTGGCATGATACATTGAAATATGCATAGCAGATTTCTTTTTAATCTTTTTATTTTAAAAGTTTATTTTAATATTTTCATTAATTATAAATTATTTTTTGTTTAAATAATTATTTTAATAAAAAAAATTTTAATTCTATTTTTAGGTTAGTCTTATAGTTTTATTCAGATTTCTCTTATTTTTTTCGTGTAGCAGTATTTTTCGTACTAGTATAGTTTTATACAATATACAAATATACAAATATCTTGCACAAATTTTCAATCGTTAATAAAATACTTTTTATGCATCCAATCAAGTTCAAATATATTTTTTTTATATGCAAGTATGGAATAAGCAATTCAAAACTGTATGAATGCATCTGTCAAGAAATTGAATAATTGGCAAGTTTTGTATTTGAATAATTTTTACTTCCTAGCATAAGAAGCACAGAAAGGAAAAATACTGCTAACTTGCTAAGAAACTAGAAATCGAAACTTCCTTTGAATGAAGAATGAAAAATAAAATTTTGCATCTTTCAACCTATATTCTCCCTATAGTCTCAAATATACAATTTTGAAATTAATGTTTTCCTATATATCTATCAGTCTGTGAACACGATAATTCAAAAAAGCTTCAAGTTGAATGAATAAAATCTGGCTTCAAAAGCTTCGATATTGATCAAATTTTGAATAAAATCTTTTCAAAAAAAATCTATCCGTCCAGCTGTGCGAGTACAAAGAAACACGATATTTAAAAACATGAAGAACTACATTCATAAAATTTGGTACTTAATTTAACATTTAAATTGTAGATTCATATCAGATTTGGTGTCAAGAAATTGACCGTCTGTCGGTCAGTAATTATGTATGCATGTAAATACGACAATTTAAAAATACAATGACGTGGATAAACAGAATTTGGTTTGTGATATTTTCACTAAAATTGCAATTTAGTGCCAAATTTTTATTTCAATCGATCAAAAAACTTGCATCGAAATTATATTTTTGATTTTCTTATGCCTGTGTGTAAGCCGCAGTCCAATTAAGCGTCCCCCCCAAAAGGCGCCAAAGATTACTAGATATACGCCAAAAATCGTCTATTGTTCGCCAATGTTATACAATTAATGCTATGCACATTTTTTTTTTTTACTATTCTATGAAGCGCATTACTGTTATGAGTAGGACTGAAAATAAAAAATTTGAGCAGTAGTGGTATTCGCTACCTTTTCCAAGGTTTTCAGTTTAATGAAAGAAAGAGGATACTAAATCCTCCTCACACTTTTCCTATATATACAAATATCTTGCTCAAATTTTCAATCGTTAATAAAATACTTTTTATTCATCCAATCAAGTTCAAATAAATTTTTTTAAACTGGCAGTGGGTGACATTTGATGTTAATACAATTTTTTCGAATATTAATCAATTCATTTTTATTTATTTATTGAAAACTAACTTTCTCGCCTTTATAATAGTTCTTTATAGTTGATGTAATCGTTAGGTCGGGATAGCGTGGTTGGTAGAGAGTTGGATTCGCATCTTTTGTCTGCGAGTTCGAACCTACTCGTGAAGTTTTCTGTGTTAGGAGTTATCACACTGTGGGTAAATTAATTAATTAATAAGAAATTAATTTCTTTTTATTAATAATTAAAAACTATCTTTCTCGTCTTTATTAATTACTTAATTAAAAATAATTCCTTTTTATTAATTAATTAAAAACTAACTTTCTCGCCTTTATTTATTTATTAATTAATTAAAAATTAATTCCTTTTTATTAATTAATTAAACACTAACTTTCTCGCCTTTATTAATTAATTAATTAAAAATTCATTAATTTTTTTATTACTTAACTTGAAACTAACTTTTTCGCCTTAATTAATTACTTGATTAAAATTAATCCCTTCTTATTAATTAATTAAAAATAACTTTCTCGCATTAATTACTTTATTAATAAAAATGTATTTATTTATTATTAATTAATTAAAAACTAACTATGTCGCCTTTATAATAGTTCTTTATAGTAGCTGTAATTATCAGGTCGGGATAGACTGTTTGGCAGGGCGTTAAATTCGCATCCCTTGTGCTGCGAGTTCGAACCTGGTCGCGAAGTTCTCTGCGCCAGGAGTTAAACCACTGGGGGTATTGAGTCAAAAGTGGTCGTTTTTTGGGGTGTTCAGAGGTCCTTTACCCTTAGAAGCTACTGCATCCATCCTTCCGTTGTAAAGCAGAACATGAGAACAAAAATTGTAATCATTTAATGCGAAGTAACTAAAATAAAAAATTTCTTAAAATTCTCCGTGTCGGGAGTTATACCTCTAGGTGTACTGAATCGAAGGTGATCGTTATTCGCATGTTATGCTCAGGAGTCCATGCCCTCAGAAGCTAACGCATCCTTCCTATCCGTTTTAAAGTGAAATGCGAGAACAGAAATTGTAATTATTTAATAAAAAGTAACTAAAATAAAAAATTTCCTAATATCCAAAGTAGGAATTGTTTTTTTTAATTATTCTTTATATTACTTGTTATTATGCAAGCTTTAGTTTAAAGCATTTTTTAATGCAAAAAGAAAATTTAAAAATCTCAATTCCTACTTAATTAATTTAAAAAAATTCAATACTCTGGCTCTAAATCCATTTTGAATAGTGTGGTATTGTATTTAGATTAAATACAATTTTAAAGCTGAAAAAAAAATGACCAGAAGTTAGTATTTCAAAACATACATATGTAAATTTTTTTCTGCAAGTAAATTTCAATACTAGGCCAATGCCAAATATTCTTTTGAAATGAAATCCAAACCCTGTAATTTCCGAAAGAGCCAATCAGGGCGACGCTGTGGGGCGGAACCAGTCACCGGTCCATTCGGTTGGCGACCTCTGATTTGCGCACGCAGCCCGAAAAAGAGCCATCAAGGTGGAACGGTGTCATTTGCATGGCCATTAATTATGACACAATCACTTTTCTCCATTAAACTTGGGGTTGGCGATGAAGTGGCATGTGCCTAAAGTTTATCATTGCCCGGAATCGATAGCACTTAAAATACTTTTTTTTTTTTCTCTCTCTTTCCTGGAGCTGCAATCAACTGAAACCTGTTATTGATATGCAGGTATTTCCATTCCACTTTTTACGATAAACAAAGATCGATATTTGATACATTGATGTGTTTTTTTTTTCTTCTTCTTAATCTGTTGTAAAAAACTACAGCCTTCAGCGCCATTTTTTATAAGAGACCGAAAGTAATTTGGGAAATATTGGCGAGCAATGAATTTAGGTAGAGAACAAATACATCTATGAAGAAAACAAAATATTCTATCCCAATTTTAGATCGACCATTCAAATTAAATTCATTGTGTTGATATCGCAGTGATATAAAGATTTCAAAATTATGCGATTACTTGCAGTACCCACACAGCGTTGCCCGTGGCATCTAGGCCTGACTAAGGCAGGGGCATGCGGGGCAGTTGCCCCGGGCCCCCACATAAATGGGCCCCCCAAATCGAATAGAAATTTTATTTTACGTTTCCTTCCTTAATGAATGTTCTTCATTACTAAAGTATTAAAGCAGAGGGAGGGCCCAAAGATGCTTTTGCCCCGGGCCCCAACTACGCTAAGTCGGGCCCTGCGTGGTATAGCATTCAAGAAGAAAAATTAGCTTTAAGCTCAAATCTAGCTTCCACCCGATATGATATGGGCATGTTCAGCAACATCAAACAAACATAAAAATATATTTAGGAATTATTAAAAATAGCTACAAAACCACTTTTTTAAAGCACACATTCAGAAATATTTAGACTGTTACAAAGGTAAAAATGTGATCTGTCCGCAGACAAAACACAGGCGATCATTTCGTTCCTCGGGAAATTCATTCTGTCTCCGCAATTCAGTTGCAGTGCGATTTAAAGAAAGACGGTTATTTCGCTCGTCAAAAGACTGTCCTTCCCTAAGTGTGGACATTATTTCTATGATATTCGCTTACCGAACGTTTCTTTCCTCTTCCGGCCAAGGCTAAATTTTCCTTTTTTTTTGGTGGGGGGGGGATACTGAGTTTTGAATCGCTGTTTAAAATCACACGCAAACAAAGAAATGTGCCGCGTATGAATACCACTGCTATTGCTATTTGCACATGTGCAGTTTCAGGTTTTCGCGAATGCGCGGATAAATGCAAAGTTAAAATCTTATTTATAAAACATGTTATTATTATTATTTATTTTGAAAAGACTTTAATGTACTAGAACCTTCCACTATAAATGCTCTACAAAATGGTATAAATATTTTCAATATCCGTTAAATATTTCTCCACTTTTTTTAACATACAGACGCTTTCAGAAGACTTGATTTTATACTATGTATAGATATATAAATACAAATCCATTCTCATAAAATTAAGAAAATACGAATAATTTGCCAGTGTTCAAATAAGAAATAAATTCATAAGTTTATTAATAAATGGGCTTCATAATGTACGTTATCCAGAGTTGCCAAATTCTAAAATAGAGACTGGAATCGATGGAATATCAAATTGGGCTAAAGCAGGTCATTTGCCATTTGGGCATATTCTCCAACGTTTTTTTTTTTGGGGGGGGGGGGGGATACTTAGTTTTGAATCGCTGTTTAAAATCACACGTAAACAAAGAAATGTGTTGTGTATGCATACCACATCTATTGCTATTTGCACCTGCACAGTTTCAGGTGTTCCCGTATGCGCGGATAAATAAGGAAAATAAAAAATTAACAAATAAAATAAATAATAAAAATAAATGAAATAATAAATAATAATTGAAATAATAAATAATAAATGAAATAATAAATAATAAATGAAATAATAAATAATAAATGAATAATAAATAATAATTGAAATAATAAAAATAAATGAATAATAAATAATAATTGAAATAATAAAGATAAATGAATAATAATAAATGAAATAATAAAAAATATAATAATAATAAAGGAAACAAGAATCGAAATGTTGAATGAGATTTTTTATTATTATTACCTTAAAATATTTTTGGTTTATGTACTTTGTTTACGAGAAAGTCAAATATGTCGAATAATTTGATAACACAAACACTTTTATAATTCATTTGCAACTATGTTCAACAAGACTGTTAAGTTCCTGATATTTCAAATCTATGATAAATCTGAAAAATAAATAATATTTAAAAAAAAAGTTTCTGTAAATAACAACATTTGACCAGTAAATCAGCCTCAATAAGATAAATACGCTGCAAACAGATATTACCTCTTTGGCTTGATTAGCACTTGACTGTTTTTCATGATTATGAGGTATTTTATCTTCAGTATTAGATCTTATCAGAGAGCATGCCGTCAGGGGGAAATAAAGCAGCGTTTAGTTGTAGGTATTTTGCTCTTAAACCCTAATGCAACCGCACCTCTTAGTAAATATCCCAGGATTCCACTGCGTAACCCAACCCAAATCCTACACGCCAGCATTCTTAATTTTTAAGCCTTGCAATTAAGTCCATTCATTTGGCCTCTTAGCACTTTTAACTCATAAATTTCCCGTCTTGCGCGAGGATTTCGACAAGGCGTTGACAGCCAGCCGATGCCCCAATACCTCCCAGAACGTTAGAAGTTTCGAAGCAGCAATCACGATTTCTTAAATATCACCTTTTTTCTCTAATATAATTAATGGCCATCACCGAAACCGTCGCAAGTTGAAGTAGAAGTTGTTTTTCCTCGCCCCGATTCCATTATAAATGCGGAGGTCTCACTCTTTAATTACCACTATTATCTTATGAAAATGGCAACATTCGATTTTTTTTTGTTTTGGTAGCGCGACTGATGTGTTTTGGTGATACTAATCGCATATCTAGGATTCTTTTTATAATGATGCTTATCCTTTGTGATGAATATTTTCGAGTGATATCTGAATTTGATGAGCAGGATTATATCCTGTTTCCAGTGATAAAAATCACAGTACACATCTGCTTGCTTTTGAAGTGATATAATAAGGAGATCACATGAAAAATGCATAATTGTATTTCATCCCCAAAGGCACTTTTGTCTTGCCTCCAAGTAGTAATCCTTTCACGCAGCTGTTCGTTGATTCATAAAAACCGAATTTCTTAAAACTTTTACTATATTTTTTTCTATACTACGTAATACGAGAAAGGAAAAAGTGAATTAGGCCTCACTTCCATAGAATGAAGTAGCACGTGCTACTTCATTCTGACTTCAGTAAAAATTTTTTAATTCACGCCAAAAGTTAGTCGATAAAAAAAAAACAACTTTGGTCAAAAATGACATGGTAGATTCAGTAAAAATTCTGAATTCACGCCAAAAGTTAATATTCGGTCCCTCCCAAAAAAAACTGGTCAAAAGTAACATGATAAATTCAGTAAACATTCTGAATTAACGCAGAAAGTTTATATTCGAAAAGAAAAACTGGCCAAGAATAACATGATAAATTCAGTAAAAATTCTGAATTCAAGCCAAAAGTTAATATTCGCCCCCCCCAAAACAATTGTCAAAAATAACATGATAGATTCAGTAAAAATTCTGAATTAACGCCAAAAGTTAATATTCGCCCCCTCCAAAAAAAATTGTCTAAAATAACATGATAGATTCAGTAAAGATTCTGAATTGACGCCAAAAGTTTATATTCGAAAAGAAAAACTGGCCAAGAATAACATGATAAATTCAGTAAAAATTCTGAATTCACGCCAAAAGTTTATATTACGTAACTATTATACGCCAATGTCTTGTAAAGCGTTTTCTATCAAGACAAATTTATAAGAGAGTATTTGTTAAAGTTTAGGGAAAGCACTCCTTCTGGGATTCCCCCCCCCCCAATAAAAATACGATAGTTACTCAAATTATTATCAGTAATAAGAATTAACTATCAAAATCTGAAACTTTCGACAAAGTTTAAAAATAACCTTGACAATGTGGGTTTTTCTTTCTTTCTTTTTTTATATCTAACGACTTTTATGCATATGAATGAAATTAAATATAAAAATGTAATAATTATGTGATCTTAAGCTTCATATTTTTTAAACTGGATTGTAGCAAAGATCAGTGAGTTGAGATCTGCAATTTTTATTGTAAGTTTAGCAAAACACGAAAGATGTAAGAATCTAGAAGGCGCTTATGGATAACGTTGGGAATATAGTGCCTGCATCGTTATTCAGAAAGAAAAAAATTAATTAATTAAAAAAACTGTCTAGGTATTGATTAAAAAAATAAAAGGACAACTTTCGAATCGATAAGAATATTATCGGATTGCCGATCTATATCGCAGTTTAATATATTCCCGCTTCACGGATCAGTTGGAATTATATATATTGTTTTCAATAATTTCTTCCCTTTTTCCGTGATGCTTAAATTAAGGCGATTAGGGACATTTAAAATGACTTTTTGCGATTTCCACCTTAGCGATTTGAAATTTTACAGGCATTAAGAGTAACACTATAGGAGATGAGACACAAAATGTTAACGTATTATATTAATTTATTTATGAGGTAGAGGGGGGGGGGGGTAATATAATATAATATTAGCGATAAATAACTTTAAGGAAAAATGTTCCAGGCTCTCCAAATTTGTTCGAAATCGCACCAATTTTTATTATTATTTACTCTAACCCTTTTGAAACAAAAGTTGGGATTACACTTGAAATTTGAGTACGAAATATCAAAATTAACTAATATAATATATTAAAACTACTGATTTTTTTAAAAAAATTAAGTAGTTTTGAATTATTACATTGGTTGATTAAAATATTTCGTATTCAAACTTAAAGATTAATCCCAACTTTTGTTTCAAAAGGGTTAGAATAAGTAATAAAAACGGGAGTGCTTTCGAACAAATTTGGAGAGCCTGGAACATTTGTCATTAACGTTATTTATCGCTAATATTATATTATATTACCCCCCCCCCCCCTACCCTATAAATAAATTAATATAATACGTTAACATTTTGTGTGTCATCTCCTATTGTGTTACTCTTAATGCCTGTAAAATTTCAAATTGCTAAGGTAAAAATTGCAAAAAGTCATTTTAAAGGTCCCTGGTCGCCTTAAGAAATCTTTTAATACTTCTTTTTAAATCCTTGATATATTTCTGTACTTCTATGTTGTACTTCTTTAAATGCTTGATTAAGAAAAATAATGCATTTGACGGTGTGATTCTGCTTACATTAGTTTAGCGATGCTGCTATATGCCGTCAGCATCTTTTCGTTAAAACCGAATCCTTCAGCCTGGAACGGAAAAAACACACCCTGGCAGCGGTGGGATTCGAACCCACGCCTCCGAGGAGACTGGTGCCTTAAACCAGCGCCTTAGATCGCTCGGCCACGCTACCGTCGGGAAGAAATACAGTTAATGAGTTAAATTAAGAAATAGAAAGACGTCAATTCGCAAATGGACGAATTGACGTTAGAAGAGCATAAACAAAAGGGGAGGGGAAGATAAACTAAGGCTTTTTTTATTGTTTTATCCACTGAGTCCGGAAAACTTGTGAGTACTACAATTTAAATTTGATTTAATTGATATTTGCTGTGTATAACTATGCTGTATATAACTAGAAATTGATTTTTGTAATAAATAGATGAAATCACGATTGTTCTCATTTTTTTCTTCTATAAACTTGTTTAAACCAGTTTAAGTAAATGTTGATCTATTGAAAAAGATATATTGATTAATTTTTTTTAAAAAAATCGGCTATTTAGTATTCTTTCAAAAAATACTATATAGACATATTCATCTGCTTTTTTCAAGTTTGAGGAATTTACTAAGATTTTCACAATTTTTTATATGAATATGAATTTTGATATGAATGTATATATATATATATGATTTTATCTGCGGTTTTAACTCGTTACATACGCAGGCTACATTAAAAGAAATATTTACATTATATTTACTTGTTAGAAATCTATATGACTGTAGCAAGCAAATCTATCATTTTTTTAAATGTTTTCTTTTTGATGTGAAACATAATTTATATCAAAATATAAGAAAGAATTTTTTGTGAGCCGCTTGCCTTGACAAATAAAACTATTGAAAATGAGAAGTGATATTTATTGATTTTTGTTAATATCAATCGTCGTCCGCGTGGCCTAATGGATAAGGCGTCTGACTTCGAATCAGAAGATTGCAGGTTCGAGTCCTGTCGCGGACGGGACAGCGGTTTTTTGTTTTTTTACTTTTATACTTTCTTTACTATGTTATTCCTTTAGTTACTTTGTTTTATAGTTTTGCAAAAAATATCGTGAAATTAAAAAAAAGATTAATCATTTTATAATTATTAAATTTAATTTTTAAATGTAATGTCACATAAAGAAAAAAATGTTTCCTTACAAAATTGATATTTATAAAATCGTTTAAAAAATTGATTGTTTTTAATGAAAATAATTAATATGCCGAAAGAATGTGTTGGATGTAAATTTTAATGAAGTACGTTATATTTAAACTTTCACTTCTTATTCTTGATTTTTATGCACAATTATTTTATCAGTTTTATACATTTATTTATTTATTTTGTAATATGAGATACAGTTGAATTGTGTGAATTATTTTTATATGTACTTTTCACTTCGTAAAGTAATATATTGATAACGAATTTTAACATTTTTAATGAATCATCATAGATGTAACGAAGTCTCATCCGTCTAGATGCCGTGTAGCAACTCCCATGTGGTCTAGTGGTTAGGATTCCTGGCTTTCACCCAGGCGGCCCGGGTTCGATTCCCGGCATGGGAAGCGAGGTTCCATGGTGTAATGGTTAGCACTCTGGACTCTGAATCCAGCGATCCGAGTTCAAATCTCGGTGGAACCTTTGTTTTCAAGTTTTTTATTAATGATTATGACAACAAATTTTTATTAATAATTATTTTATTAATAATTATCAAGTTTTTTATTAATAATTATTATCAACACCTAACAAAATATTTTTGCAATATTTTGGGAAAAAATTTATAAATATTCATCAAAAACTAAAAAGATTATCGTCTACATTAAAAAAATTTAAATTCGTGCACTAATTATTTGATGGGAAGCAATATTATTTTGACTATTATCCTTCAGGACAGAGAATTATGAAATGTGCAAGGAGAATGCCCTGTCTTTCTCAAGGGCTGATTTCTCTGGTCCTGCAGATTGATATTAAAATTATATTCTAATATTTACAGCATTTTTTAAAAAAAGAGAGAGTAAGAATGCGTTTTTAATACCATTAAAGTATAAATATAAGTCGCGTTTTAAAAAATTGCGATGCTTAAAACTGAAAGAGAATTTTAAAAAAATGATAATAATAATAAATAAATAAATCTTTCGAGCTCGAGATTAACTATTTAAAAGTAAGAAATAGTAAACAAACTGAAAGCTGACGTCATTTCGTAGAAACGACAAACAGAAAGCAATCGATAATAAATTTACTTAAATATCTCAAACAATACTGGCAAAACTAACTTCAAATGTCATGGGTCAGGTGACTCGCTATCTACCAATGAAAAAAAAAAAAAACGAATTTTTTTTGGCCGTTAAATTTTGGAGACACCAAAACCTTCTAAACAAAACAATTTCGTGTCCTCACATGATAAAAATTAAATATAAAACAAAAATATTAAAGTAAACAAATTAGTTTACAATCCTGCATCAACATGTTAAGTAAAAAAAAAAAAAGAAAAAAGCATTGAAATCTATAACTATATTAACTGGTCTATTAAATAATTGATTAATATAGCAATTATAGTAAAATCAATGAGTATAGATGTGAATCAATATACTTAATGCACACTGCTTAGGTCTATAAAATGTCTGAATGCGCCATTGGATCAAAATGTTAATATTTTGAAGGGGGAGGGGGAAACGGTGGGAGTTATCAAAAAAAAAAAAAGTCAAAGAGATAAAAAAGAAGTTAATCTTGTCTTACTCCTTCCTCAAAGTAAAATATCGCAGCAACAGATATTTTGGAAAAGAAAAACGAATCAAATTAGAAATTATGTTTTTTTTATCGTATACGAAATATATATGATGTATTTCAATCGTGGAAAACAGACAGATTGACAGACTGTCTGTGGAAATTCGAATTCCGGATTTTAATAAATCCCCAACAGTCAAACCACCCTGACTCCAAAAAAACACATTTTTGGCATTGTGTCTGTTTGTCTCTCTTTGAACACGATAACTCAAACACGCTTTAAACTGGACAACTGTAATCTGGTATATGGAGTGACGACTATACTTCTAGATTTCTTCTAAATTTTGAATGAAAACCATTAAAAAGAACTATGTTTTCCTGCCTAATGTAGAAGTATGTTTATTTGGATAATGACAAAACGCAAAACGTTAGATACCTAAAATTTTATACGCAACTTTATCATCTAAAATATAGATGCTTATCCAATTTTAAATCGAATCCGTCAAAAGTTTGTTCTTCTGTATGTCTATATTGCATGTATATGCAATAATTCATAAATGCAGTGGGTACTTTACCGTTAGTCGGGCGGCAGCCAAAAAATCAGCAAATAACGTAGAATTTCGCCAAATTTCTTACAGCAACTTTAAAGCGAAAGATCGTCAAATAACATAGAATTCCGTATAATTTCTTACAGTGATTTCAAACAGGAAGATCGCCAAATAATGTAGAATTCCGCCAAATTTCTTACAGAGATTTTAAAGCGAAAAATCGCCAAATAATGTAGATTTCTGACAAATTTCTTACAGTGATTTTAAAGTGAAAGACCGCCAAATAATGCAGAATTCCGCCAAATTTCTTAAGCGATTTTTTGTTGCGACTCGGCACATGGATAAGTACCACACAATGATTTAAATCAATGAAATTCGATTTATAATTTGATTATAAATTGAATTTAATAATAATCGATATAAGTAGTTTAGCGCCAACTTTTGCTGTCAATTAGCAGGGCCAAAAGGTGTCCAAAATACTTATTTTCGTGGTAGATTCAGTAAAATTGCACGATTTAAGCCAAAGATCTATATTTTGTGACTTTCGTTCGCCAATGTCCGCCAAGATATTTGCTGATTTACTCACAGTCCACAATTTTTGGTAGAAGGAGAATAAGACCTTTAGAGTAAGCGAGTATGCTTCCGAGAGACAAATCCCACTTTTTTTCGCCAACTTATACCTCGTGGGAAACTGATAAGTCTACATTTAAAACAAAACGAGCGATATTAAAGCAGACAAATCTAATCACGAATTATCCATCCACATGGCATAAAAAGAAACGTTTCTTTTCATTTTTTCCTCTCGCTCTCTGAGAAGCGAATCACGGGCAGAGCATTAAAAAACGAACCACCAAAACGAAATGGTTGAATTCCGCATTATGTAGATAGCTCTTAAACGCCGATTTACATTACGTCGAATGGCTGCCTTTGTTGGCAAAGAGATCATCAAAAGTGCGCCAACAATCCCTTCATTGTTTACGGTCCTTTTTTATGGCCACATTAAATGGCCCACACAAAGATCTGGCTTTTACCTCAACAGAATGGGACTGTTTAGTCGATGTTGGCAAGAATATCTGCTTTGGGAAAAAACGCCTTTTTAAATGAAAGGAGATAAAAAAAAAGTCTCTAGTATTTTTCTGCGATGCTAAGGTTATGTAAATTGTTAAATTATTGAGTGGGAAATATTTAATGACATGGGAGGTATGGAGACACACAGATGAGAGAAAAAAATGACGGGTTATGATCCAAAGTTTATAGGCGATAGAGCATTATTTAATAACCAACTTTACTTCTCGGTTTTATTGTTTCTTCATAATATTTGAGGCACTTGAGTTGGCAACTCCTACCCCATCTTTAGATTTCGCTACCGAGGCGGCAAAAGAATGTGCAGCTCCCGAAGCCTAGTATAGAATTGTCGCTTCTTCCCTTCGAACTGGCTATTGTGGATTCGAGTCCTGATTCGGGCATGGTTGTTCTTTTCCCAGTGTTCTCTCTATGAGGTGTGAGAATGTGCCCCCCTGCAAAGAAGGGGTTTTTCAAGCGAATGCGTGCGTCATCTTCATATGAGCTAGAAGGCAGATTTCTGCCTTCGGGTGGTAGTGGCCTGGTGGGAATGTCTCAGTTCGTGAACCGTACGGTTCCAGAATAGAGAAACGATTCCACCGAAGAACCGTCGGGTAAGGAGGTCTATTGCACATTAAATACGTCAGGCCCAAATGTCCTCCTGCTAGTGTGACGTGGAGAAAGGAGGGTAGCTGAGGTGTCATCCTCGTCATCTGATCTTGGTTCAAAATTGCGAAGTCCGTCTCAAAATAGCCTTAGGGTTGCTTTGAAACGGCACGTTAATATAATTTAACTATCTGCCCGTTGAGATAACTAATTGTCAAATAACTAAACTATACATTGATATAATTAAACTATTTACCCTCGAGTGCTCAGAGGCTTTACCCTCAGAAGCTAGTGCACACTCGGCTTAAAACACTGACAGTTCTTCAGCGGGCTTGTAAAGTGACACAAGTAACAGCAACGTCAATTGTTTATAGTAATTTGATTGCCGACGTCAATTATTTATAGTAATTTGATTGTCTGGCCTGATAGTCTGGTAAGTATGGCGTTGGGATCGCATTCCTTGGCCTGCGAGTTCGAACCCATATATATATATATATATATAT
>JAOUZG010031479.1:3522957-3545464 GCA_026289955.1 Argiope argentata | reverse complement strand
AAAATATCAATTCCGGGACAATCATTGCTCGGATAGAAAGAGAAAGATGAGTAGTACAATGAACAGAACATCTGAAGAAAATAATACTATAAATGAATTATTTGATTATCAAAATTTGTTCGGTTTAAAAATATTTTGGTGAAAAACCTGTTATGAGACACAGCTACATAAAATATCATATGAAAATTTTAGCGAGCATTAATACTGGCGAACCGACTGGTCGTCAAAGGCGGCTAGTTTTGTATAAAAATTCTTGGCATTTCATAAAATGTTTATGTACTCAAAAAGAATGCTGGGGTTTCGTAGATTCCCAGCAACATATGCAGAAGATAATATAAAAGAAACTAAAAGGAGATAAAACATTAATAAGAAGATTAAGAATTTAAAAAACGCGAACACAAGGAAATTCATTTAAGCTGCTAAAAATACACTATTTAGGAAAATAAAGTTAAAAAGAAATTTAAACGAAATCTGCTGTGCATATTTCAATGTATCATGCCAGAACATCATTTCTTGAACGACCAAGCACCACGTGCTCGTGAGAGTTAAATTATGTTTGTATTCCTTTTAATCGTTTCCTTGAAGGAGTCACTTTAGTATTGCGAACGATCCAAAAAAACCCCTTTGTCTCGAATTGGTTGTTTAAAAAACACCGCATTTCCTATTTATTTCATTTCATATAACCACGTGCTCAAAATGGCATATTTCTCGGTTTTATTGCCTGTAGTCATTAACTTAGTTTTTTTAAATCGGAGTTTATGTGAATGCAATGACAACGCATTATTAAAAACTGATTTTTTGAGATGCTCGTGCAAATAATAAAATGTTTATTTTTCGCCTATGGATTTCTTTATGTTTTGCCTACGGATTTTTGTTGACGCCACTAAACCTCATTACCAAAACAATATCGTGTTCTGATATGATAAAAATAAACATTAGTTTTAATTTATCGAATAATTGTTTTTTTTTTCTCTACAAGGAACAGGGCCTAGTAGTCACTTCAAAAGTTGAAATGGCGGAGGGTTTTTCCATCATGCGAGCAAAAGGTGACTCCATTGTATAATTCAATCATTAATATATAAAGGAATAATGTATTTCTTTTTTTAAAAAAATATAGTATCTTAGTTTGATTTTCATATTTTCGATGAATGATCATGCTTATAATTTCTTCCATGGCGTGAGCACCAGACAATGCCTCATTCCTCATTACCTGATTCTAACTGACACATCTTGCCAGATGTAATCTACAAGCACATAACTTATCCCTAATTTATGTAACTTTTATACAATGTGGCTCCGGGTGAACCGAGGGTAACCTTGGAAACAGTTACCATGGCGAGCAGCCATTTTAGTGACAGAGGAACGTGTAAGAGGGCTTCTAGAGAGCGATGTTAATAAATATTCAAACCTGTCATCTGCGACTAAGGTTAGTATTGCATTTGTGTCAGCTGTCGGATTCGTTTAAAGTTGAACCAACTTGATCATCAATGAAAGCGACCCATAAATATTTAAATAAAGACAAGTCAATCAGAATGTTTGTACAAGTCGGATTCTGTCTACACCGCTGATTATTTGATAGCGATTGATTTATTTTGATTAAGGGAGTGTTCATATAGACGCAGGGGAGAAAAGTTGCTGACAGTTTGAAAGATGATTGCAGACATAAGTGCAGTATTACAATCTTAGATAGCCCGGTACATCCATGTAAAAGAGGCGCTTTATACAAACAGAGATAGTGCGAAAGATAGCCGTGACTTTTCAAATAAGACCATTGATGACTATCGAGTAATATTTTTGCTTGAAGAATTTTTGGCGGTTGATTGACTCTCTAAGATTTGGTCGGATCTCAATGCAATGCGCAATTGGCGAAACCAGCATCACTGTTGCTATGACCATAGAAAATGTTCGCCCTCGTGTAAAGTAAATTTGACTTTAAAATTTCGAACAAAAGTACTATCCTTTTAGTTGAGGCTCTAGTCCCCTTTCCTAGAAGACTATAATTGATGCTAGTATATTGTTGTATGCTGCTATTTCAATGGCATTTAATATTTTCTTACAGCCCCGATACTAAAGAAAAAGGTTTGTTACAACAAAAATGAATATTAAAAGCAACAAAATGAAAACTACAATTCCAAATTTCAAGTTTCATGTGAGAACATTATTTTTTTTAAGTCATTATTTGTCTTAATTAATTAAAGTCATTAACCAGAACTTTATTTAATGATTTTTGCGTTAGGAAATGAAATCTTTAATAAAATTAAAGATGGCATAAAAGCAATCACGTACTGTAATATCCTGATATTTCCTATAAATTCCAGTCATTATTGAGTATACGAATTTGAAAGAAAAAATTAATTATAAATGAGTTATTTACAGGGTTTTAACAATAAATGAGTCATTTACATGGTTTTAACTATAAATGAACCATTTACAGGGTTTTCAGAAATAACTGATGTGATAGGAGGATAAAAAAATTTAAAAAATATTACGTAAGCTTGATTTAGATATTATGAATTGTAGTGGACAGGCATATGACAACCGTAGCAACATGAAAGGAAAATATAAGGTGTACAATAAAAAAAAATTGCTCTGAGCCCTAATGCAATTTGTATGTCTATCCTGTTTTCTTTTTTTTTTTTTTATTTATTAATTGTGATGCCACTTCCGTAAAGCATATTGTAATTTTTTGTTGTTCTATTTTGCAACTTTTATATTATTTACTTTCTGTATCTACAAAAATATTATTCATAAACTATTATGTGACTCGTCAAGAAGCCAAAGTAGATTCTGTAAAAACAGTGTATACATATTTTGAAAAATTTGTAATGCCCTAAAATAATTTATTGGGGCAGATACCGCTCTCAAAGCAAAAAGTTTGGGGAATTCAATAACAGAAGTGTCATTTGTTTTATTTTATAGAATGGTTTGCTATATTGACCAAATTTATTAATATCAATAAATTATTTCGATCAATGACATTGATTGACTTAATTTTAGGTAATAAAATTAAAACTGAAATCCAAAATTTAATACATTTTTACACGAAGCGAAAGTGATACTGTGTAATTTGAATATTTCAGAACATTTTTATGAAAAACAAAAAGATTATATTCCGGAATAGCAAGTTAAAGTTAGAAAACCAGATACAGGAATTTTGATGTTATTTTTTTAAATAGTATAATTGTTACTTTTATTGCACAAATAGAAGATAAATTTAAGAGTATTTCAAATTCGTGTGTTGTGGATCCTCATTCCAGTCGAGCTTCTTGATTTATTTTTGCTTCACTTATGCACTCATATTTAAGAATTTGAATTTCCGAAAAATAATTAGATGCAAAATTATTCTCCAAATACAAATATTTGTTTACTGCTATGAAAAATAAATATACATAATTTTTTTAAATCTTATTTCTTTGAAAAATTAATCTACATCTCTTAACCATTATGAAGGCATTTTTAACAATTAAATTTGAAAAATAAATAAATAAAACGTCAAAATGATGCACAGTCTTGAATGGTGAGTCAGAGGCACCATCGGAGTGTAAAGGGTTAATGTTATTTCTTTTTAAGTTTATTTATATAGGTGTTTTTAATGAAAAAACACGATTTTATCTTAGGTCCGATTTTGCCATGATAAAACTGAGTGTAAATTAAAAAATATAACTGCAAAATGAATACTGTAATATAAAAGATTGTTCTGAACAACTTATTAAATGAAATTCATTCATGAATTTTTTAAAATTCAAATATCCAATTCATTTTTTGGCAAGATTGAAAAATATTCATATGTAATTAATATGTGATTTGTATCTAAATATTTCCGCCAATAATAATAATAATAATAATAATAATAACAAAAATAATTCACAATTTCGCAATAAATAAATAAAACTGCACATCGAAGTTTGGTTTTTCAGATATTATTTCTTGAGGTTTCGTATAAATAAAAGTGAAAAAAAAAATTACATATATTTAATCTTTTAAAGAAATAAGATTTTATTTTTCTTTTCATGAAAATGATCACTCTTAATATGATCAATGAAGCAAGTATGCCTGAGGGAAAATCAAAAGTGAAATTAATGATATCTCCTGCTGTTTTTTTTCATCTCTTTATTTTTTCCCCTTTTTCCTTTCCTTTCCAGAAATTATTTTTTCTTTATTATTTGATTTTTATTTAATTTTATATAATATTTGTTTATTTATTTTTACTCAGTAACTTTTTTGCGCCAACATTGCAATAACTGAATAAATGAATAAAATCTTGTCATCCTTTACCTCAATTTTCATGTTTAATCTTATGCTAAAAGCAATTCACAGTTGCAGGTAAGCCGAAAATTACATTATATTGTCCCATTCTCATGACTTTCACGGAATCTCGTAAAGTTGAAGGCAAAATCTTGTTTATGGGTCTTGAAATGCCCATTATGACAGTTTGGCACGATTGTGCAAAAAAATGGCAAGGATGCGGACCACCTACGTCTTTTCACGTTTTTTTTACGTCCTGACAAGACTTTGTGCCAAAGGAAAAGGTATTACAATAATGCGAATAAAAGCATCAAAAAGTCACTAGCCATTCTTGTCGAGCCTTGTGGGTTGATAATATCGCCAATCAGCCTCTTTCTGACCCCCCCTTCCTCTACCAAAACCTTTATGCGCATGTCCTCTTGAGTGGCAACTGTGGGGATGCAGTAAAAAAAATGCGTTCACGAAATGCTCATCAAACTCCAACTAGTGGATGAACAAAGACCGCATCACAGCCATATGGCATCACGAACTACGACAAGTGAAGCCTGCTCGCGTCATAATCTAGTACCGGAGGTTCAAAGAGGTCACCGTGCTTTATCTGGAAGTCACGGTATCCTCTGGTCACGCATAATACTGACATTTTTGAAGTCACCCAATGGGGGGTGAACAGATGCGATATAATAAAGCAATTTGGAATTTTTGTGCTCGCACTTTATATCGGCTGAATGCAATTTATATCAGTAGAGTTTTTTATTACTCAATGTTATATATATATACCACAGTAAGTTTCAGGAAAATTAAGATCCTGAATCAACAAGTTGAAAATTATTGGTCTTTTTTTTAAAAAGCTCATTAATGTATTCTTTGAAGGCGATTGATCATCTCACTATCAAGTCAATGGGTTTAGGGCTAAATATACTTTAGGCGATACATATTTTTCAAAATTTTGTGTTATTTATTTAGTTATATTTTCATACGAATCGTTTTTAGCTTTCATAATACTTGTGCACAGTGGAAAAAACATTTAACCCTTTTTACCACATATGGGCCCATATATGGTATTGCAGTTTTGATTCAATTTTACTTCCAAATTAGGCATTATGAAATAATTCAAATTATTTTAATCCATCAAATATATATTTAGCAATAATAAAACGAAGAAAAATTGTCTATGCTTTTATGATATTTCGAAATACCCTCACTTTTGTGCAAGTGGGTGAAAAAGCAGAATTGAATTGCGAGGGATTCATTTTCAAAAAACGATAACAGAGTAAAACTTTAAATACTTTTTGATTATATATATATATATATATATATATATATATATTCATGCAGTCGATTTATTCATCTTTCTCAACGGATAATCATTTTTCCGCTTTTCAACTGTTTTCTATACTATAAACGAGCCCATATATGGTTCCTTAAAAAAAAAAAAACCAAAATATAATTTTTTTTTCCTTATTTTTCTTTTAAAATGTCTTATTGATAATTCAAGCTATTTCCACCGTGAAACAATTTTTTCTCAACGCCTTATTAATTCATGCAGTAAAAGGTCACCGTTCATCAAATAGTATTTAAAAAGAGCTTATATAATCCTATTTCCGGTAATTACAAGCGACTATTGTCCTAGAGAAGTCATATGGTGAGGCACAATGAAAGGATTGAGTTTTATAAGTTATTAGTAGTTATTCTATTTGTTATAACGAATGTTAGTTGTTATTTTATAAATTGAATTTGTTTTGTTGTTAAACTAGTTTTATAATAAAAATATTATTTTCATGGAAGTATTTAAATTCTGAGCTAAACGGGATAGATAATCTAATCATTAACCAAAATAACTGAAGTAAAGTGGGTTTTTTTTTCAGGACAGGGGATTTTTGTCTAATATTGGAATTTCATTTAGACATCTTATTCTGTAAAGCACAGGTTATATTACCACTTTGAAATTAAAATTAAAGAAATCACTCAAATTATAAAAGTAATAAATAAAAATAATAAACAGTTGGAAATTTCAAATTATCATGAGAGAACATTATCATTTTTTAAATGATTACTATTCTTAATTAATTTAAATCCTTAACCAGTTTAAACCGTTTTGAAAAAAATCATAAGACTTCTCTCTCTCTCTCCAATGATAATTTTTTAAACTTTCATTTTCCATTTTTCTAGCTGGCAAACAAAGTTTTGTAGCTTGACCGATTTTAAGATAAAAAAAATAAATAAATAAAACAGTAATTTCGGCGTACTTGCTCGTGTGAGTTAAATTATATTTTTATTCCTTTTAATGGTTTCATTGAATGAGTCACTTATAAATTGCAAACAATCCAAAAAAAAAACTTTGTCTCGCATTGATTGCTTAAAAAATAACATTTCCTATTTATTTCATTTCATATAATCGCGTGCATAGAATTATATTTTTCTAGGTTTTATTTGTTCTAGTCATTAACTTTTTTTTAATCAGGGCTTTTGTAAATGCAATAGTAACACGTTATTAAAAGCTGATTTTTGAGATTCTCGTGCAGATAATAAAATTTTTAATTTTCGCCTACAGATTTTTGTTGACGCCAAAAACCTCGTTCCAAAAACAACACCATATTCTGACATGATAATAACCCTTTTTTAAATTTTTTATTTTACTATTTATATTTTTATTGACTTTTTTTCTGCATTTTGTCATATGCTCTTTTTCTGAAAGAGTGTCTTGATCTGAAAATTAGAAAATCTAGTCATTTTGAATATCCATACTTCTCAAATCAAAATCTACGATATCTAACCAAGCAGATAAAAACAAAAAACAAAAAGTTGAGAAAGCGAGCATTTGATCATAAACTATGCCAACAAATCACCAAAAAAACACAGGAATTACGGTCTAAATAAAATAGGGACCACTTTGCCTCCTCATCTAAATATGTATATTCTGACAAGCCCCCAAATTATCTTCAAGATTTTGTTAGGGATCCACATCAAAGTAGGTCATCCTTCGTTGAAATACACAACGAAAGAAAACAAGAAAACAAGACAAAGACATCATCCGCAACTTTTCGCCAGCTGGCCTTGCAGCGGGGACAGCCAAGATACCACAATCTTGTCGGACACGCTTTGCTTCGTTACGGAAAATTAAGATCTTCCTATGGAGATATATGATAGGAGGCATATATCTGGATCAGAATTGCAAATGGTCTGTGGCTTTTTCTGGATCATGTAGGTCATGTTTCCCGAGTCGTGTCCGTGAATAATGCAAAGGGGGAGGCCCTCGAATGGGCCCCCCATCGGAAGGTCGAAACCGTTACTTGACCTGTGATTTTGACCACGTTGTATAATTTAAAGACTTCCAACGCTATCACGTTCTTAACACAATTATTGAGATTTGTAATGGTTTCGACTTACAAATGATACGTAAAAAAAATTTAAAAAAAAAAACACGTTGTTAAAAATAACCGTTTTTTTTAGAGGATATTTAAAATCTTTTTTTTTTCACCTCCCCATCAAAAATTCTGCTGAAATTTTTTTTTTCAGTTTCAGAGAAAATATTTATTTATTTATCCAGTTTCTATTTCATTATAGTTGTACATTAAACCACTTTTACCAAAAATATTGTGTGATGCTCTCTCTCTCTCTCTATATATATATATATATAGAGAGAGAGAGTTGTCGGCTAGCGGGTTCGAACTCGCAAGACAAGGGTTGGAAAACAACGTCCTAACAACCAGGCTATCCCAACGTAATACTTAACATTACTATAAATAATTGATCAAAAAATTATACCAGTATTGAATTTTCAACACCAAATGAGGATTCAAAGCCAATTGTGACAGCGCAAAACATGTGAATTTCGTTTGAACACCTGTTGTGGGTAACGCAGTACAGATTTGAAATTTCTAATCTTCTTAATCTGTATTATTTTAATTCGAAAGTACTTCAAATAAATAAAAAAAACCCATTAATTAACAGTGTTTGATTTTAAATGCATCAAACATTAAGAAAATAAACAGAATCGTTTGAAATAATCGGTCGAAAGCAAAGTAAGCCTAACCTCATTGGCGTGGAGAAAAAACAAACTGAGTTCATTATGCGGCGGTACTGAAAGGAAACTTTTTGGCGGGAAAGTTAGTTTTTAATTAAGTAATAAAAACTAATTTAAATTAAGTTAATAAAAAAACCATTAAAAAATTAACGAATTAATATTTGATAAAAATTGTATTAACATTAAGTATAATCCACTACAAGTTTAAAAAAAATTTACTTGAACTTGATTGGAGGAATAAAAAGTATTTTATTAACGATTAAAAATTTGAACAATATATATAGGCGTGGTAGCTAATAGTAGGAATTGAAAAAACTTGCTTAGAAATTAAATAGGTAATAGTATTTGGCTTTTTTTTTTTTTTTTTTGTATTTCAACGAGTTTTGATTTCTTGTGTGTGTGTGTAGAGTTACACTAGTGACAAAAAATGTTCTTGCACAGAATAGAATTATTTCTTTTTCTTATTATTTTCATTCATACATTTATTAATTAATTGCAAAGGAAATATTATGAATATAAATCTTTTAAAGTATTGTCCTATAATAACCTTGAAGTAGATTATTTGAAGCACCAAAATAGTTTCATGCAACTTTAAAAAAATGAAAAGCAAGTGTCCTCTTATTAAGTTCTACTTATTCCTCTTTAAAACTAGAACTGACAGCCAATCGTACAGTTTCAAGATAATTGCAGTAAAAATGATGCCGCTGATATATTATTCTTACCATGATCGCGGTTTTAAGTAAATAATTAGATAAAGTTTTGGAAACGTTTCCGCATTCTTTAAGTTGATTTAAATTAATAAATTTGCATATAAAGTGACATCCGGCTTAAGATGCAAATTTAAATCACTTAATTAACTCGTTATTTGTATCGAAATTATTGGAATTCTAGAAGCTGGTCTTTTATTTCGTATGCAAATGCATTCGAAGAATTTTTCCTTTAATACATGGATTTCCATGATGTTGGGGAAAATAATTTGCTTCTGAAAACTCATTTGAATTAACAGTTTCAAAATTAAATTTAGGTTTTTTTTTACTGCATTTACTTCACGGTGCAATGAACTGTATCCCCCGTCTTTCACTGCAGGATAAGGAAAATGAATAAATTTTTTATGTATTGGTATTCTTGCACAGAAAATTCACATAATTTAATTTAATCTAATAATTTTTAAATATTAAGAAGTTATGTGTAGATATGTGTTGCGTATATTAAAAAAGACTCACTTTTAAGCTAAAATTTTTCAAAACATTATTTTTAATAATTTTAATTCAAGAACTTTCATATAGAGTAGGATGTATATTTATATACTACCTCTACCCACCAAACCGAAAAAGAAAAAAAATAATAATAAACACCACGTGCCAGATTCAATAAAACTGTTGTATTTTCTAACTATCGTTCATGAGTGCTATGTAAAGCTTACATGGCGTTGTTGGGTGTTTGTTAAGTGCTGAGAGATCAAAAACACTGTACAATCATTGCAAAAGAAAGTTAATCGATCTCAAGAACGATAAAATCCGATTTCAAAAACGCCGAAATACGCATTCTAGAGTGAATGTGATATCAAATATAGAATACAAATAACGATGAAAGAAAAATTGCTGAAAAATAATTAATATTGTATTAAAAGAAATAGTGCTCCATTAACAGAAAAAAATGCGTTTCAAAAAAAAAATACTGTATAGAAGAAATAAGTAGTTCAATGCTTATACAGAGGCATGTTCATAACCACTTCCGGTTATCTATAAACATTTCAGGATAAAAGGCTAATTTCTTCTATAAAAAATAATCATTATTTACTCCCAAATGTCGCTCGAAAATTTTATAAAGAGATTTTATGGCTTACTGGCAGTATTTTTATTCATCAGTAGTATTGACTTAATTTACGACAAGGATAACCTAGTTCGTAGGGCGTTGGATTCGCATCCATTGGAATGCGAATTCGAACCCGCTGGCCGAATACTCTCCTAGTATGTGGTGACTGGCACACGTTAAATCTGTCGTGGTCGGAAAGTCCTTCATGTCGGAAGTAACACCATTGGGGGTACTGGGTCAGAGAAAATCGTTCTCAGTACCAGAAAATTAATTCTAAATTATGTTCTGTGGGTGAATGAAATGCATGAATGAAGTTCGCCCCGTAAAAAAGGTTTATGACATGTGTGAGCTAGAAGTCAGGTTCTGCTTTCGGGTGCTCAGGAAACTATACCCTTAAAAACTAATACACCCCTCCTTCTGTTGTAAATAATCAGTTCTCACGTATTTCAAATAGGTAAATTGGAACTATTTCAATCTGAATGACTTATAAGATTGAGAGACATTTGATAATTTAATAGTCTCATCCCTATTTAATAAATATATGTGATCTGAATTCATTTTCTGAATTCATTTTCCAAAAATTGCAATTTTACAACCTTACCGATCATAATAAGTGATTTCATTAGCCGTTGTTTGTTTTGATTTTAAACATTATAGTTAGCATTTTTTTTTGTAACTTAGTTTTATAAATGCACTATTATTTAAAAAATGCTTTTACATTATTGCTTAAGCATCCAAGGTCCTCTTTCTTTGCATTTAAAAAAGATTGATTCCAGATTATTTCATGCATATATATTTATTTTATGTTTTTCAATAATATAGCAATTTAGCATTGAATTTTTTATAAAATTTATTTTTCTATATTGCTAATTATCAAAATATTGGAGACATATTTAAAAAAATGTAAACTAAGATTAAATCTCCCAATTTTTTCTTACATCTAAAATTGCTGATAGAATGTGAAATAATTTATTGAAATCGGTGCCTATTTATTTCTTTCCTTTCATAACAAAACTGATAAGTAATTAATTATTTCAGATACAACGACTTAAATAAATGATAGAGACATTTATTCTTAGATTATTTATGCAATATATAAGCAATGTAATTTTCGTCATTCTTTAAAGAAATTACTTATGCCGTTACCATGCACATATACGAAATGCAAAATTGTCTTAAATTTCATTTGCTCGTTAAAAATCGCACCTGTTCTACCATCCATCACAATAAAGAACACCAGTTTGCCACTAACCACTTGTGAGGGTGTAGCCCCCAGCTGCTACAGGCCTACGAACGCGCCCCACACAAAACGAAAAATTATTGGAACCGAGCCCAAATCGTGAAGATCCCTTGCTTCGGTAAAAACCACGCAAACTCATTAGCATAGGCATAGCAGCTCAGTTCATAATCAACCATCGGTATTTCCCCTACCTCCTTATTTAGTTAATTAAGGCAAAACACCCTCCCTTTTGCCTACCTTTAGTAGGCCAAAGAACTCTGGACTATTCGGTTCACGGCCAGCGAGTTCCAGCCTATATTTGGGTGGTGGTGCGGCCTGAGGGCTAGGAAAGTTAACTTCACTTCCTGTCTCACCCCCTACACGAGATCTTACTACTTTTCCTTATTATTTATTCGCCCTGCTTTTTTTTTCTTCTCTTACCTGGTGGGGTGTGGGTAGACCCCACTATGGGGCGGATGTGCTGATTTTCGGCCCTAATTGGTGCACATCGCAGTTTCGGGGGCGATGGCAATTATTCACGGCGCCATACGGCGAGAAATTCCCTGCAAATTGCAGCTTTGTTTGGCGATGACCTCACTTTAACGGATGGGGATGAATGGATTTTGTATAAACATGTGTGGGTGCATTAATTGAAATAGGTAAATTAATTCCGAGGAGAACATTAATTATGTAAGTGTAATCTACCGGCTGTAGTATCTTCTGCAATCTATCAGTCGTGTCAGTGCGTTTTCATTCACTGTCTGAATTTCGGAATGAATTAATTGATAAATGTCATCTCTTTCTTAATCTTTGGACTGTTGTTTAAATAATAAGTAGAAAGCATTAATAAATTTGCATCTAGAAATGAGAATTTGCATCTAGAAATTTTTTAAAAAAATTTAAAAATAGTGTAAGATGTTGGCTGTTCATTAAGTACAGTGAACTCACTACAGCAACATTTGAATAATAATAATAATGCAGCCACTTAACCCTAGAATGCTAACCATTCGTCTCCTGGACGAACGCTTACGAAATAACTGACTATTCTTCCCCTATAACGGTAAATGGATCGTTCTATTAAGTACCTTTATCGGACCTTGGGAACTACAGATGAGGACACTCTTTTTCCCCGAAATATTTCTGCTTGTAGTATATCCTGAACAATAGTCGTCTCAGAGACGAATGGTTGTCTGTCCCGTTAGTATTAAGAAGGTATTTCTGTGTATGTTTGGAGATGCCGAGTCGTTTTCACTGAGACAATTTGTGGGGTAGGCCAGAAGCTATATGCGTGAATTATAGAAAGAATTAAGTGGAAGATGATTCTGCTTCTGAGAATGAATCGGAAGATGAAGATTTCTTTGAAGTTCTTTTTGCTCCAGGGATGCAGAAGCGTCTCAACACATCAACTTTGCCCCGATCTACAATGACTATTTTTAAGTGAACTTCTAAAATTGAATTTAAACATTCAACGACCTAAACAAACCAAAATTTAAAAAAAAAGTAAAAATTGTGCATTTTGCCCATTTAATTTACGCAGAATGACGCGCAATTTTTGTTTGTTATGTTCAAGAGCAATGTGCGGAGAGCATCGCGCATATATGAGTAAAGATTGCTTCGAAAATAAATAAATAATATTTTTATCCTACTTGGCAATCAAGAGTTATGAAATCATCTGAAGGCAGTTTGCTTTTATTTCAATTAGCTTTGAAAATTGATTTTAAATGCACTTCGTCTTGGAGACGAATGGCTATCATTCTTGTTAGTTTTTTAAAGGTTACCTTTCTAGGATTTTAATATGAGTTTGATATGTTTGGTATCGCAGATAACCTGAATTTTGAAGGAAAAAAAAAGATGCTGATGCTTAGTGATGAAAAGATAATGGAATTTTAGAAATTGTCAGGCTATCAAGACAAAGGCTTCATTCAAAAGTTAAAAGGTAATTTAAGAATTAATCAATCAACTCTCAGAAGCGTTTTAGATAATTAAAATTAATATTATGATCTACTTGATCTTAATTATGAGACATAAGCACAAACAGAATCAATCACACTTTTTGTTATAAATTTTACAATACTATCGAAAAACTGCTCAACATGGCATACATTCAGCCCTCACATCGAATATTATTAATACTTTCAACAACTCTAGACTTTCTTGGACGAATCATAGTAGTACAGTGTTCACTTGTGTGGTTATTTTTGTTTCATTGAAAGACATGCTAATACTAACTATTTCATATTATATTTTTCTTGATACACACAACTACCAGAAAAGGAAATATGAAAATTTTGTCACATATATATTGAAGTGCAAGAATTACAGTCTCTCACCATCACTCTGTCGATACTGCTTTGTTTACTGATGGCGAGGTGTTTGGCTGTATACAAAAAGAAATCTCGCCATCACACCTTTGAATGTGACTCTTACGATCGTACGAACTAATTCGTGCTATAATAATTTCTTGGCGTATGTTATAAATGCGAGAAAGGAATTATTGTTCTATTATATATATATATATATATATAAAGACCGAAATTGGAGAATGTCGGCAAACACCAAATACGTCGGTGAAAGATCGAATATTTCCTTACAGTCTTGTACATTCGGACCCTCACCGGTGTATGTCGACAAGCACAGGTATGCTCTGGTAGATGTCGAAAAGGGAGGAGCCAACGAAGAGGCGACTGGCTGCTTCCCGCCAAATCGTTTGTTCTGCTTGGAATTTTAAAATTAATTTAACAATTTTAATTATTAAAAACATTTTCGTCTCTGTTTCTGAAAGAAATCATAAGAACTTAAAACACATAGTGCATTCAAAATAATGCTTATTTTGCAATCAATTTTTATGATAAAAATTTCATAATACTGTATTAATATTAGAATGAAACCACAAGGATACCTGCATACTTAATTTACTTATTAGCAATTGAATTGAGGAAACAAACTGATATAAATGCTATTCAAAATAAATTATTTGATCATTCTTCGGAATCATCAAATAATTTAAAAGAATTATTAATTTTAAAATAAATTATTAAAAGAATTATTCTTTTAATTTTATTAAGTTTAATCAAAATTAATTAGTTAATTTAAAACTAAATTTTTTTAATAATTTAAATGAATTATTAATTCATTATTAATTAGAATTATTAGTTATTATTCAAGTTCTTAATCATTCCTTTCAAAAAGAGAGGCGAAAAATTTATCGCGACTGAATTACGGAAAAGAAAATATAAGTATCGGACATTTTCAACCATTAGTGCATGGTGCATGTCGACAGTGACCGGTTTAAGTCAGAAACAAGGGTATTTGGCAAATATTTCGGACATGCATTACGTGACTATGTGTTTACTAACATTCACCGGTGAAAGTCGACATTCTCCAAACTTCTGTCTTTCTCGGTAACATATGTATTCTGAACGAATGACAACGACAGTCCGTTTTTGCGCTATAGTCGGTTTTCAATTCTTTATTCATAAATGCTAGCGAAATATTTAAGTTCTGTGTTTGACATAATTCAGTAATTATAAATATATTTTCAAATACTTGAATACTAGATTTTTTTTCAATTTAGTATTGAAATAATTAAAAGATAGAAAATATGCAAATTAAGGGAATTTTCTGCATGATGGACATAAAAATTCGTTACTGCAAAGAGTCTACTGATTCGGCCCTAAGTTTATAAGGATTATTATCCAGAAAAAAAAATCCCTTCTAAATAATGAATTTCTCTATTCAAAAAGGAACCTTAAACAAACCAAAAAAATTGTTTAGTCAAAAAATTACATTATTATATTAGAAAGAAAAATTGGAAAAATTCTATATTATTGTTACAAATCCATTTGATCATTTTGTATTTGTAACTTAAGACGGGGGGGGGAGTATTATTCAATTTATATTTCTTGTATTCGAAATAAATTACTTGGACTAAATGTTTAAAGAATTAAATTTAATTAATACTTTTTTTTTCATGAGGAGCATTTTTAGAAGTAAAATTTGGATTAATTTAGAACAATTAATTGGAATTCGAGGAACATCAGAGATAATTTTTCACTACTATGCAAATGATATAAATCCTGAAAACAATGATAACAATATTTAGAATGCAATTCATATCTTCGCTGAACACCTAGAAATATTTTTATGCAAATCATTTTTTCAAAAAAAATGCAGCAAAAATGAGAGGATATAATTATATGAGGTTATAAATAATTAAAGAAGCACACTTTTATAAGCGCACTAAAAAGGATTTTTTTTTTAATTTTAGCTATTGTCTACTTTTTGGTTTTTCATTTATAGTTCACTACGATAAATTTCAAAGAATTTTGAAATAAGATTTTTTTTTCTAAAATTCTCAACCAGTTATAACTATTCAAACTCAAATAAATAAACAATTTTTGAAAATTTCTAAATAGAACATTTTCAATCAAGGACACGCACGTGTAGAAAATTTCGTAATTACATGGCACCAACGTGAACGGAACGATTACAGAACTAAATCTTTTACTGAAACAAAAATCGTTAATGAAATCGTTAGACGAAAATGCGCAAAAGAAAGAAAAAAAATTTACTGGAATTTGCTATGAACGAATGGCAATGAAGTCACGTGATTTATTTTTAATGACGACGGATGTTAAACAAATAAAGCTTTTCGGAATGTCTTCCTGTTTCCACCTGCTCATTTATTTAGGCTTCTATAGAAAATGACAAAATTGTGACACCCAAATGGCAACAGACAACTCTGTCGCAAACTTGTTTGTTTTCTTTCCATAATAAAATCCACTGCTCAATTGGAGGTTATATGATGCCATCCATATCCATTATTTAACTTAGACACGTTTTCAGACATCAAAAAATTAATTATTTAGTCGTTTAGTATTCCTGATTTACTAGGAAAACATTTCTTTATGTTGTTATTTCTTAACTATCAGCATTGCGACAGAGAACCGGTCCTTAACTGAATAGTTAAAAATAAAGCACGCTCACCGGCTGTCAGGTTAAGCGGGCAAACTATTATCTTTTTACTAGTTTTACATATATAAGCTGATTTGTTTCTGAAAAGCCCTTAACCCGTTGACGCCAGGTGTATTTCTCAATGATGCTGTTATGCATAGATAGCTATCGAAATAATTTTAACACCTGTTTATAACTATTTTGAAAAAAAAATCCGAAGTATGCCGATGCCCTTCGCTTGGTATAAGGTTAAAAATAATAATAAATAACAAGCTAACATTCTATTAAGTGTTAAACGTCTAGACCGGCAAATAAATAAATTTTGGAAACAAGATGCTTTGCTGGGGAATTCAAAAGCTATATTTAATAACTGGTTTGAGAGGATAGGATATGAGGGCTCATCGATATTCATATCTGGTTCTTGGTAATAGTATTACTTTGCCTATAAATATGCATATTTATATTAATTTATTGGCTTTGAGAGGAAGCTATTTTATGAATTCATCAGGATAAATTTAATATTGTAACACTAGATTTATAGTTTCAGTGCCTAACACGCTTGCTATAAATAAAGCATGTGATGACATAGTTCTAGAGGTTGATTAAAAATAGAAATAAAAATCACATTATTTTGAATTTTTATTAATATATTCAATTTTTCAACAGAATATGAGTCTATTTAATTTTGCTCAGTTACCGAAGAAAAAAAGATTTTAATAAAATTTAATTGTTTGTTGTTGTTGTTGTTACTTATGACACTTGCCATATTGGACAAGCCCCCCCCCCCCTCTGATACAGCAGCAGGTTTAAGCCGAAAGGGGTGTGTCTTGTTTTTTGAAGTAGCGCCAACTAGGGCCAAGAGTAAGACATAGCTACACACTCACCACATTCGCTTGTACAACCCCTTTTTACAGGGGGGCACAGTCACACATCTCACAGATAGCACACAGAAGAACAACCAAGCCCGAACAGGGAGTCCCAGAAAACGAGGAATACGTGCTACCTCTGCGCCAGAAAGCCGGCACATTAATTTGTTTAATCAACCAATTTATATATAAATACAGTTTATTTTATATAAAAAAAATTCCTGGGCAAAATGTATTTAATTTATTTTATTTGTTTTAAAATAATTATGGATTTTTGATTTTTTAAAAAAAGAACTTATTAAAATATGAATCCGCCCTGAATTAGTCACTTGCTTAAATTTGGAATATTAAATGAAGTAGAATGTTTTTTAAAAAATTAATACTTTAATTCTTGTTTATTTAATTGCTTTTGATTATCCGATAATTTTTGCTTATAAATAGAATCAGAAATAAAAAAAATTAATCAAATCATATTTTCAAATATAAATAAAAAAATTACGATTCGAAATCAAAACATTCATTTAATAACTTGGTGGTCTTATTTCACAAAAATAATATCAAAGGCCGTTTATCCTTTTTTTTAAAAAAAAATTTCATTTTGTTCTCAAATTTCTTATCAACTCTTAATTTTCATTAATATAATAATTACTATAGCCATATTGAAGCCATTCAATGATTAAATAACTATTTCATTCAAAATAATTCCTAATTGCGAAAAATATCACTATGTTGTTGTTGTTTCTTAGGACAAGCTCGCTGAGGTAGTCAGCAATTTGGTTGGTTGGTTCTAATGGCACTTGCCTATGGACAAGCTCGCTGCTGGACCCAGCAGCAGATTTAAGCCGAGTGAAGCGTCTCTTGTTTCAAGTAGCGCCAACTAGGGCCAAGAGTACGACTTTTGCTACACACTCGTCTCATTCGCTTGCACAACCCCTTTTTACAGGGGGGCCCATTCACACATCTCACAGATAGTACACAGAATAACAACCATGCCCGAACCAGGACTCGAACCCGGGACCTCCTGAACACGAGGCAGACGCGCTACCCCTGTGCCAGCAAGCCGGCAGTCAGCAATTTAAACCTAATCAGTGTCTATAGTATCGCCAGCTATGGCAAAGAGTAAGACTTTTGTTACTCACTCATCACATTCGCTTGCACAACCCCTTTTTACAGGGGGCCCCATTCACACTCCTTATAGAGGGAACATAGAAGAAAAACCATGTCCGAACCGGGACACCAAGATCAAGGAGAGGCGTGCTATCCCTATACCAGGACGCCAGCAAGCATTATCTAGAGTTAAATAATCTGTGATGTATCTTTAATATCATTTAAAATATTGATATAGCACCATGTACGTAAACAGTATTTAGTTATAAATATCAGGTAATCGATATTCTGTGTAATGGAAGTCTTTATTTTCGTTACTCAGAAGCAACATGTGTTTTCATTATCTGTATGGGTATCTACGACTAAATGTCAATTTAACGATTAGAAAAAAATACTTTTTTTTAAATTGATAGTCTTTCTAAAGCACTAAGAAAACTCAAATTATGTACGATATCATATCCCGGTAATAAAATGGGGCACGATGGGAATTTTAGACCCTCAGGAAGGCATATTATTAGACCAGCTTTTTTAAACACTAATAAAAGAGCCATTTTAGTTTTCATGTTTCCGGACATTTCCAGCATGCTAATGATTTAATTTAGAATAAAATATTTTTTATCATGTCAGAATATATTGTTTTGGGAATGAAGTTTTCTGGCTTCAACAAAAATCCGTAGGCGAAAAATAAACATTTTAATCCTTAGACGAAAAATAAAAACATTATTATCTGCACGAGCATCTCAACAAATCAGTTTTTAATAACGCGTTGCCATTGCCTTTACAAAAGCTCTGATTAAGAAAAATAAGTTAATGACTACAGTAAATAAAACTTCGAAAAATGTCATTTTGAGCTCGAGATTACATGAAATGAAATAAATAGGAAATGTGATATTTTTTTAATCAATAAATGCGAGACAAAGTTCTTTTGGGTCGTTTGCAATGCTAAAGTGACTCATTCAAATGAAAAAATTAATATGAATAAAAGTATTATTTAACTTGCACGAGCACGAGGTGCTTGGCCATTCAAGAAATGATGTTCTGATATGATACACTGAAATAGGCATGGCAGATTTCATTTTAACCTTTTTTATTTATTTATTATTCATTTAGACAATTCACCAAGTGAGTGATTTCACTCAAAACTTGATGAATATCTACAAATCTATAATATAATAACAATTCTGAGCCAAATTTCATGCATCCAAAAAACTATCTCATTCGTGTTTGTTTTTGTATCTGTGGATACCTAAATTGACTTTCCTTTGACAGATTTTATTTAAAACTTGATAGATTTAGTTTTGGTTAAATCATATATTAAATGCCATCCATTCAATTCTATAATTATTTCAATTATTGAAAAAAATATCGTCTATGAATCTCATTTCATATTCAGTTTTTTTAGACAGGCAGGCGTATAGACTGACTTTCCGTTGAAGTATTTGGCCTAAAATTTGAAACTAAAGTACAATTTCCAAGTGAAACCTTTACATCAAATCCATATTGTTATCCCCCAATATTTCATTAATTAATCTTATTCTGTTTTTGATTCATGGTACTCGCATGTATATGGGCGGGCCCATATACTGACTGCTCATTGGTGAATTTGGTTTACAATTTGATACATAAAACATAAATATGAAGTAAAAATTTCTAATGCCGGGGTCCTGGCATAGAGTAAGCGCGTCTTCCTCGCGGTCTGGGCGTTTTGGGTTCGAGTCCCGGTTAGGGCATGGTTGTTCTTCTGAGTACTATCTGTGAGTTGCGTGAATGTGCGCTCCCCTATAAAAAGGGGCTGTGCAAGCGTGTGTGTGTATGTCATCCTCATATGAGCTAGAAGTCAGACTTGGCCTTAGGAATCCATACACTCAGAAGCTACTGCACTAACTCCCTTTCCGTTGTAATACGGACACGAAATCATCATCATCATCAAAAATTTCTAATTAAATTTCATTTATTCTACTCTTTTCACTTTTGTGCTATCGGACTCACAGATAGACTGACAAAGAAGAGAATAGAATAGAGAAGAAGAATTCTGTAAATGATTTCCTCGCTTTTCCTCAAAAAAAACTTAACTCAAGAAACTCAAAACTTCAAAATCTGAAAACTGATTTTCTCAAAGATAACCCCTTTTTCTGTTAGAATAAGACAAAGTCCAATTAAAAAAGTCATGATTGTCATCTGTATTTCAAAAATAATTTTTGCCTTAGCATTCTTACAGTCAAACTCAAGAAAAGATCTGTTGGGTTTAATGCTGAGTCTCATCGTTGTTTTTTTTTTTTGTGATTTTTTTATAATGCCTCAAGCAGAGCTTAGGGTGCTTGAGGCCTGAACCTAGCCTTTCTGTCAGACAAAGTAGACATGCGTATTCGTTACGGTTCGTTGTTATTCTCGCTACCTCACAAATTGTTTTTACAAGCTCGTATTTGTGCAAGCGAACTTTCAAAAGGGTTCACTTGGTAGCATTTATAAATGATCCTTAGATGGATGTCCTGTGACTTCTTTTTTCTTTATTTTTTCCCCCTTAAAGCAAAATTCACTTCGGCTGTCAGAGAAAAGATGGATTACGTGTTTTTAAATCATTTGTTGGCTCCTCCCCAAATGTTTATCATTTCTTCCTGGAGTTTTTGCCTTCCGGGAATTGGCAACACATCTTCTCCTACGGAATGCAAAAATTAATATAATCGTATTAACATGCTTCGAATTCTAACTTAAATTGCTTGATTGTTGATTTGTTGACAAATTTGATGGTTCTTTAATGAGATTTTTGCGTGGCGTCCGGACATTTTTCAATCAGTGGAATGTTTGAGAGAAGAATTTTTATGATGAAAAAATAATCATTTGTCATACTTCGCTATATAAAGCGAGATGATCAAGATATCAGAAATAGAATACAATATAGATTATTCCATCAAACTATTATAGAAGCATTTACAAATTTTAATATTGACACCAATATTTATCTACCATTTTTGTAGAAACACTATTGATTGATTGATTGTTATGAATAAATTGGGATATTTTACAACAAAGGCTGACAGCCCTAATTGCTAAAAGAGCTTCTATGTTCAAATAATTTCTCTGAATATTTAAATAATTTATATTTTCATTTTAAAATATAAGATATTTGATTTTGTAAAAGTTTTTTTTTTAATAATTTTGAAGGTTAGTTATATAGTTCATTATATTTATCTAATGAATGAAAATATAATAAAACTTTCTTCTTATCATTTTTTTGTTTTGTTTTTCTAATGCGAAAGGTAAAGGTATTCCATTTGTTACATATTAATGTGGGAGTATAACCAAATCTTCCAAAAACGTTAGACTCTTCAGATAGCGGGGGTTTTAGTGGCGTTATTACAAGGGTTTTTCCCCCTAATATTTAAGGGTTAGTTTCTAAAGCAAGATTAAAATAATGCAAACGAAGAATGGAGAGACTTCTTTAAAAATCAAAGAATTTATTTAGAGTTAAAGGGGAATATTTACAGGGAAATATTAAAGAGAATTAAAACATGGAGTAATAAACGGAAGTTAACATGAAAAATAAACAGGAAGTTAGATTATTTCCTCTAGGAGGACGTTAGCTACAGTTAGGGATAATTTTTCAAAAGCTCGATAGATGGTGTTGTTCTGGAATGTTGAATTAATTAATAGTATCGTCCTCTGGGAAATGATCTAACCTTTTACAATTCTCGCTTTGATTTAGTCTACCGTCGGGTGTCTACAAAATGAAGGCAGATGATGGTTAAATAAAATAGCTCTGAGGGGTATCCTACATAAATATTGAAGGTAGTTGTTTTCTATAACAAATAAGTAAAATATTTATTTATGACAGGCATTTTTTAAAAAAGTATTCGAAACAAATCCGAAACATTTTACAGTGTTAATGTTTTAGACTGGATTTATCTAGCTTAATTTGAATCTCTAAAATTTGTTCTTAAATATATAGTATCGATATTGTAAATACATAAAACATATTTAATAGCATTGCAATACGAATGAGTGTAAATCCAGTAACTAAAAGAATAAAAAGTATAATTAAAAATAGTTTTAACAACTTGAAAAACTAGGATAAGTTGAAAAATTAAGTTTTTTAATTAAAAAAAATATAACAATATTTATTTTTGTCGCAATATGTACCGAACTATTAAAGTATATTTTCCGAAATATTGACGAAAAATATTGGAATTTCCATCAATTTTTAATCAATATTAAAATTTTAGAGACTCAGTCTTAGAGACTACTTATTAATACCCAAGAAATAAGTAGCATATCATGTTT
>JAOUZG010031479.1:3481017-3522557 GCA_026289955.1 Argiope argentata | reverse complement strand
TATATATATATATATATATATATATATATATATATATATATATATACCTTTTGGAAAATTGAAATCGAAAAATCCCGAAGATTATAAAAATTATTGGATGTTTCTTTCGTTTTTTGTATTTCATGTTCTTGGTAAACTTAGCTTTTCATGATTAACAGCATTTATTTTTCTCAGTATTGAAATTTTGGGAGAATAAAAAAGGAAAGTAGAAGTGGTTCTAATTTGACGAATAATAAATACTGAACAAAGTTATTTTATTACTTTTTACCATCACCAATAGATATAAGATTTCAAACGTAGATCGCTTATTAATCCCAGATCAGAAGTAAAAATTTCTTATATGTTGCGAAAACAACGGATACAGAAACATATTCCATTAGGATAAAATTCTTTCAAATAAAATCTGCTACTAGAAGGAAATCAATTTGTTTCATATCGGCTATACATTTTTCTTTAAAATTCAACTATTATTCATAAAAGCCATAGTCAAAAACAAATTATGAACTTAATTTATAAAAGAAATATTATACTACTTACCTTTTTGTTTAATCATATTTGTAGCGAATATTCTAAAGAAAACTCCATTATATCAAAATTTCCGTTTTAAAATAATTAAAAGAATCAATGTAAGACATAAGATTAAAAATGAAATAATGAAACGTTAATTTAAACCAAACGATTCCTAAAAATAAGAATGAAAAACAATTTTAATAAAATAATAACCAATGAGAATCGTTCGTTTCCACGAGAGGGAAAAAAAAGTTTCAGTTGCAGTTTCTTTTATAAGTTTTTGATAAATAGTAAAATAATGAAAAAATCGTTTGCATCGGGAAAAAATTTATTATTTTACTTTCAAGTTGCTTTTTTTTCTTCAAATATCTAAATCAAAGCTGCCAATAATGAGCTAACAATTACAGAACCTATATGCAAATGAAGAATCTAAAATTTATTCAATATTATACAACTACTCAGTTCTCTATCAATAAAAGAGGACAAATTATTCCAATTAGTTATATGTGATCTGTTAATTACTATCGATTATCAAATGAAAATATTCATATTTAATAATTTTTTTATATTGCTACTTCACAAATTTTATCACTGCTGAAATATTGATACTGTTCTGTGCTAAATGTTATGACGCAGATATTGATACACAAGTTGCTTTTTTTCTGTTTCAAAAATGACATTTTCGAAGAATTTAACCAAAATAATACATATTTCTAATCTTTTTATGCATGTGTATAAGCACAAACACTATGTATTAATAAAGAAATTCTCTAAAAAATATTTTCTATAATTAAATTGAATAATTTGATAAATTATTGTCATCTAAGTAAATAATATCTTGCTTTTCCGTTTCATTTATTTATGCAGATTCGAATTTGGTACGTTGAACATATTTATAAGCCTAAAACATTGGCAGCCTTATTACTTATGCCGAATTTATACTCGATCAGTTATAAGAAGGCAATTTTGTAGTACGTGCGTAGAAAGGTACAGATTAGTTTGCCATAGTTTCAAAAGATAAATTCAGACATTCCATGCTTGGCTTTATAAGCTGTCGTTTTGACATTCCTGAATATTTCTTTTCCCACTGCATATTGTATTAAAATTACAGATATTTACTCAAGGAAACAGAATAAAATTTAAAAAAAAGATGTCAGCATACTTAGATTTGAAAAACTACAGAAAATAAATGACAATTAAAATTTTTAAAAAGAACAGTTTCGCAGCAAAAAAAATTTATCTACAATTAATTTTTTTGGATTTAATCTACGACATGTGATAATTTTTTTATCGATAAAAAAACCCACTGCCAAATTCTATAAGTGCATGCGCAGTAAGAAAATATTCAGCACAGTGGCATGTATTTGTCCTATCGGGAGAATTAGTGGCATCGGCTGAATAACATTTTTTAAGTCTTTCTACGCATGCGCTGTCTACTCGTCTTATAATTGGCCGAGTGTAAGCCCGGCATTACAGCTGTTTATATCGTATATTTATCTTGAACTGCTTGATGTGTGTTTGCACAGTTGCTTAGTAAAATGATTTGAAAGAACAACAATTGTAAAAGAACATATACGTTACTAAAATATTCTTACTTACTATACTTTACTAAACATATACGTTACTAAACTATTCTTATTTACGATACTTTACTAAACATATACGTTACTAAACTATTCTTACTTATTACACTTTACTAAACATATATGTTACTAGACTATACTTACTATACTTTACTAAAGATAAACGTTACTAAACTATACTTACTTACTATACTTTACTAAACCAATACGTTACTAAAATATACTTGCTTATTATACTCTACTAAACATATACGTTACTAAACTATGCTTTACTAAATATTTACGTTACTAAACTGTACTTAATTACATTACTTTACTAAACTAAACATATACGTTAAAATTTTACTAAAATGCAGTTCCGCAAAACAAACTTGGCAGCGGTGGGATCCGAACCCACGCCTCCGAGGAGACTGGTGCCTTAAACCAGCGCCTTAGACCGCTCGGCCACGCTATCTCGACAACAGTGCGCATTTTAATTCACCAAATTCAAAAGTCGACATTGTTGGAATTTATAGAGTGAGGCTAAATCGATAAACCGGATTAGTTGATTTATGAAACGATGTCAATAAGTCTTTCCATAACGAAAATCTTTGCTACGTCTAGGAAAATTTGAATAATTGGTTTTAAAACGGTATATGAGAGTTTTTCTTTTAATTAGTGATTAAAATTCTTTTCATTAATATGCTAATACCATTGAGCTAATGTAAGTATTATAGAATGCATGAATAGTAAATATGGCCATGCGATAAACTATTTCATGAATCCTATTCTCATTATAGATTCACTTGATTTCTTCTTATCTTTATTCAATGCATTAATTTTTATTTTCTTTGGCTCTCTGTTCCAGATCTAAATTACGATCTGTGGATGAATGAATGAAATCTGCCCCGTAAAAAGGGTTTGTGACATGTGTTAGAAGTCAGACTGCCCTTCTTGCTCAAGGGTCCATACCCTCAGAAGCTACTGCACCCCTCCTTTCATTATAAAGCGGATCACGAGAACAACAACAGCATTGTCTGAAGAAAAGTAATGGGCAAAGTTTTTGCGGTTACTCCGTATTTCGTTATTATAAAGCGTACTAAAAGTATTAAAACTCTTCGTGTCATCTCTAAACCTGATTCATAAGGGGCTAGATTAAACTTTGTGGAGTCTCTCAAGGAAATGCAAGTTTTGGGTAGGTTTTTACTTCCTTCAGCTTCCGAAACAAGATATTATTTAATAATCTTAATTTCAACAATGCATATACAAGCTTTCCCACTTGCTTTTAAGACAAATTAAAATAACAAGGCAGTTTATTATGAGACATTCTCAAAACAGATTATTACAGCGTTTCTCATACAAAAATTTAAAAGCAATTTAAAATAAAATAGAAAAAAATAGTTTAATACAATTTGCTCATTCTAATACGTGGTAGGTTGTGGGTATTATGATCAACTAACCAAATACAATGGGGGGAAATGTTATCTTTAAAGTGAAAGCTTAATCCTGAAACACATTAAGCAGTTATTGATTTATTTAAAAAAAAAGATTCCTAAGAAGGTTGATTTGAAATTGAAATGATATCTAACTTAATCCGAATTAGTTCAGATACTTAGAATGCATAAAGTAAATGAAGGTATAAAATTAAAATTATTCTGAAAATACTTCAGAATAACTAGAAATTATTTTTTATACAATTGCCTATTATCATGCCAGAACATGATGTTGTTTTTGGGATGAGATCTTTGGCGTCAACAAAAGTCTGTAGAAGAAAAATAAAAAAATTATTATCGTCACGAGCATTTTAAAAAGATAAGTTTTTAATACAGCGTTATCATCGCATTTACAAAAGCTCTGATTAAAAAAAAAATAAGTTAATGACTACAGCAAATAAAAACCTAGAAAAATGTCATTTTGAGAGCGTGATTATATGAAATGATATAAATAGGAAATGTGATATTTTTTTAAAACAATCAATGCGAGACAATATGTTTTCGGATCGTTTGCAATAATAGTAAAGTGACTCGGTCAATGAAACAATTAAAGTGAATAAAAACATAATTTCACTTGCACGCGCATTTGGTGCTAGGTCGTTCGAAAAATGATATTCTGAGATGATATATTGAAATATGTGTATCAGATTTAATTTTAATCTTATTTTTGATATTAAGCCTTGCTGTTCTTCACGTCAGCCATTCCCCTTCTTGCGTCATTAATTCATCGATTATTAATTCCGTGATCGATTACCAAAAAATGAAAATTTTCAAAATCGATAATTGTCATTCTTTTAGTATTATAAAAACAAATTTCACCTTTCATCTGTTTTTCTCTTTCCTATCGAAGATCACTTAAAACGTTGAAAAACAAGATTCCTATAAAAACATTTTATTGAGACACCCAATCTCGAACAAATACTCGTCGAAATGGAATAAAACCATTCCAAGCCACGGAAATGCCTTCCCTAAAAATATCATCTTAAACCATCTGCTCTTTGCAGTCCGCACAATGCAAGGCACTATTTAGCATTGCTTTCTTCCTCTGCCATCCGCACAATGAGTGCTTTTCTTCTTGCGGCAGAATCAAGAAACACGAGATGGTTCTGCGGAGAGAATGTTTCCCCGGCGGCTGCCCGGGGGCATGCGCATTCCATTCGCATGCATTCAGGTATGAGTGCGTGTGTGCGAAGGCACGTGACCGTCAGGTTCTGTCGGCAGCGATTCCCTCAGACTGCTTGTCGCCTGCGCTCGGGCGAAAAATAAAATAGGATGATAGCCTTGTATAAAGATAGAGGGGGGATTAAGGGTACGTATAAAAATTGCGTTTCACGAACATGCTAGAATTTTTAATTGTTGGTTAGGTTTGGTAATCAGTTTTTTGCTTTAACAATTCTTTTTGCAGATTTTGAATTTACCAACTGTCATCAATAAGTGATTATAAATTTAAAAGAAAAAGAAAATGGTGGATGATTCTTTGTCGTTTATCTTAGATTTTTTTTAAAAATTTCTGTCTGTTTAAATATTTCAAAAAATAAATAAATAAGTAACACTCATATTTAATTAATTATCGGAAGACTGATTTTTAAAATATATCACTTTTCAATACTTAATTGTGAAGTACAAAATTCCCATAAAAGTTTAAGTATGTTGTAAATTCAATAAAATAACTGCATTCTCATTTTATACCCATTTTAAGAACACTTTCATTTTAAATTGAATTAAGGATAAATTTTTTAAATGTACTGATTGTCAATAATTAATTTGTCATCAACTGTCATCAATAAGTGAATATAAATTTAAAAGAAAAAGAAAAAAAACACCCAAATTCCACATAAAGTCTGTTGTAAAACGCTTAAATTCGTTATAAATCATGAGGAAATAGCGCTCTCGATTGAAAAATCTGAATAGTGTATTTTACAAACTGTGTAACTCTATTTTTGTTCTTGCTAATTTTAATATTTTGACCCTAATTTGCTGCTGAAATCGTTATTTATTATGATATTTGATTTAATTTAACACATATATTTTTTTCCCAACTGGTCAATAACAAAGTCACCAATAATTATAACACAATTTCCCCTTATTCAATCACCATATCAAAAATCATACTTCAAGTATTAAGGATCGAGTGGATCTTCGTTCAAGAAGTTTAATTGAATCAAAGCTTTCTAACATTTTTTTAAGGACAAATACTCATAACATGGAGCAAACTCACCTCTCTGTTACCACTAATTAAGACTTGTAAGATTTTTAAGTCCAAAATAAATTTTGAAAAATCCTTTCATTGAGAGAATTTATCCTTCAAGAAGTCATTAGTTGCGAATTTTAAATCGGAAGAATTTTTTTGCATAGTGAACTTTCAATATTAACTTTCTTTTTTCGATATAAAATTTTTAAAGCTTTGCCACATAAATAAAATATTCGGATTTTTTTCTTTCTTTTTTTTTATTTCTTTTTAATTCGATATAATTTTAAACAAACATTTTAATTATCCGAACAAAAGCTGTTACCCCTGAATTCGCCAATATTTGACCAATGAAACCAATCAAATCTGTTCATATGAATGAACAAAAATATAACTATCTTAACTAAACAACGTAAGAAATGTGTTTTACCCCCTCTAAGAATTCAAGTCTCTGGTACAAAAATCATAATTTTTTTCACTAAATAAATTTTTAACAAATTTATGTTCCGTAATTTAGAGGTACAGTTTAAAAAAACTCGTTTGCATCCATGAAAATGTTTTATTTATTTAATGTCGCGCTTTAACTTGGAATTTTTATTTCTGAAATGGTAAACATTCAATTCCTGATGCAACTTACGCAACATATAAAAAAACTAGGAGCTCTGTTTCAATTTTTTTTTAAAAATAATTTCAATTTTTTTTATATTTACTTCGTCTGTACATAAATCATTATCATTCTTGCTTATATGAAATGCAAATGCTTTCGTGTTATCCGAAGTTTCATAGACAAATGTGTTATTGAAAATATAAATAATTTTTTTAAAAATGAGTTATGGTTCTTTTCTCGAAGACCGAAACAAACGAAAACAATGTCAAAAATTTTAGCATTATATTTTTTCTCATCGAACGATTTTGACAAAAATAATAAGAATATAGATCGAAAAAATGCTGTAAGTAACCATTGTTTGTTTGTTTTTTCTTCCTTCATTTTTTTCTCCAAATTAGAAATAATAATGAATAGGAAATTATCTGCAAAATATGCATTTTAAAACAAGTATTTTTAATACATCGCGAAAAAAAAAAGTATTTCTAAAGTTAAATTCAGACATCCAAAACTAATTATTCCATTAAAAAGATCTTTTGTACAATGGATTTAGGTTTGGAATGCCAATTAAAGTAAATTTTAAATTATTCGTGCTTGACGCACAGTTTGTAACTATCCATAAGAAAAAAAAATCGATTCGCCAATAAAGTAAAGAATCGATGTTTAAGTTTATTAATACTGATTATTATTTTCATTTTACCCTACATCATTTATTTTAATATAATAACTTCGATTTTATTGTGAAATTGGATTTTCCTTTATAAACATTTCGTTTGTACGTCTACGTCTTTTCAATTGCAGAGAATAAAAATGGATGCTGTCTTACGATTTTTCTGCAACTTCATAAAATTGTCACTGTTTATGATTAAACTAAACAACGATAAAAATAGAAAATTGACTTAAATGATTTTTTTAAATAATTTATTTGCAAACAAAATTTAAGTTGAATAGCAAATATACCATCCAACTGAAACAAAATAATTTATAGTTTATTTATTTACTTAAAAAAATAATTTTACATGCAATGAATGGCAACATAAAAAGACTTTTAGATGGAATTGTGATAAGAACCTCAAGATTATGTCATCTTGATTTTTTTAAATTAACTCCAGTTTATTTTTTTGTGTGCAGGTGATCTCTTGTTTATTGACAATATTTTTTAGCTCTTAACTTCTAAAAACCGGGGATAACAGCCCCTGTAGCTGTAAATCCCAATACCTTATATCTTTCAAGTTCAAGTTCCTGACTTTTTTTGAGTCAGAAATCCAAGATCTTCCTTGAGGTAAGTTTATCATTAAAAAATTGATTCGAATTTTTAATACCATTAACATTTCCGATTTGGAAAATGAAGGAGGGAGAAAAAAAAACATTGGTTATTTATCCATTTCAAAAAAGATTATTATTATCCCAAAGAATAATTAGTTTTGGATATCTGAATTTAACTTTATAAATGTTTTATGACATTCCATTAAGTATGTATAATTTAAAAGTACTTAAGTTGGCAATGAGAAATCTGATGGATACTGAACTCCATTACACAAAAGATCTTTTATAATGAAATAATTAGTTTTGGAAATATGAATTTAACTTAAGGAATGTTTTTTTTGCGATGTTTTATGACATTCCAAAATGAAGTATGTATATTTTAAAAGTACTTAAGTTGGCATTTCATGTACTACAAACGAGAAATTCATGACGCAAGCTTAAATCCATTACACAAAAGATCTTTTATAACGGAATAATTAGTTTAATTATTTCATATAAAGGAATATTTGTTTAGTTATTAGTTCTTGATATCTCAATTTAATTTTATAAATGTTTTTTTAGATGTTATATAACATTCCATAGTAAAGTCTGCATATTTCAAAAGTAAATTAAGTTGGTATTTCATGTTCTACATACAGGGAAGTCTGACGCAAACTGAAATCCATAGCACAAAAGATCTTTTATAATGGAATAATTAGTTTAGATATTCCATATAAATGAATATTAGTTTAATTAGCTCAATATTAGTTTAATAGCTCAATTTAACTTTATAAACGTTTTTTTGAGATGTTTTATGACATTCCATAGTGAAGTATATATATATTTTAAGTATTTAAGTTCGCATTTCATGTACTGCAAACTGGAAGTTTGTGACGCAAACTTAAATCCATAACACAAAAGATCTTTTATAATTGAATAATTAATTTTATATCTAAATTTAACTTTAGAAATGTTTTTTGAGAAGTTTTATGACATTCCAAAATGAAGTATGTATATTTTAAAAGTACTTAAGTTGGCATTTCATGTACTACAAACGAGAAGTTCATGACGCAAGCTTAAATCCATTGCACAAAAGATCTTTTATAACGGAATAATTAGTTTAATTATTTCATATAAAGGAATATTTGTTTAATAATTAGTTCTGGATATCTCAATTTAATTTTATAAATGTTTTTTTAGATGTTATATAATATTCCATAGTAAAGTCTGCATATTTCAAAAGTACTTAAGTTGGCATTTCATGTACTACATACAGGAAGTCTGACGCAAACTGAATTCCATAGCACAAAAGATCTTTTATAATAATGGAATAATTAGCTTAATTATTCCATATTAAAGGAATATTTGTTTAATTATTAATTTTGGATAACTCAATTTAACTTTATAAACGTTTTTTTTCTTTTTATGTTTTAGGACATTCTATATTGAAGTATATACATTTTTAAAGTATTTAAGTTCGCATTTCATGTACTGCAAACGGGATATTTGTGACGCAAACTTAAATCCATTACACAAATGATCTTTTATAATTGAATAATTAATTTTATATCTAAATTTAACTTTAGTAATGTTTTTTTGAGAAATTTTATGGCATTCCAAAATGAAGTATGTATACTTTAAAAGTACTTAAGCTGGCATTTCATGTACTACGAACGAGAAATTCATGATGCAAGCTTAAATCGATTGCACAAAAGATACTTTATAATGGAATAATTATTAAATTATTAATTTTGGATTTCTCAATTTAATTTATAAATGTTTTTTTTAGATGTTTTATGACACTCCATAGTGAAGTACGTATATTTTAAAAGTATTTAAGTTGTCATTCCATGTATTGCATAACAGGAAATCTGACTCAAACTGAAATTCATTGTACAAAATATTTTTTATAAGTGAATAATTAGTTTTGGATATCTGAATTTAACTTTAAAAATGGTTTTATTTGTGTGTGTGTGTGGTGTTTTAAAAACTCTTATCTTAAAATGCATACTTCAGTGATAATATTCATTACTTCTTATAATTAATCAAATTCCGTCTTATTTTTGTCAGATTTAATCGCTTACGTTACATTTTTTACAAAGATCATCCCCTCCCCTCAACTAAGCTTTCGAATTCTTTCCTCTTTTCAATCTTGGTCCATGCCAATTTCCATGCGAAATGACAGCAGGTGTTATTCATACCATTAAAGAACCAAATCCTTCAGCGATAAATAGGCATAATTATACCTCCGGTAATCAGGCAAAAGAAATGTATACATATACACACATCTTACCGCAGTTACACTTTTGAGTGCTTAATGTAGAACTGTAACAGCCATACAATAAACGTAACAACTTCTGCTCATTAAAGCAGCTCATCTGGACTGCATACAAGCCAAATCCCGTGGGAACCCTTTTTCTTCTTCATCCAACTGATTCATCTTTTCAATGCAACAGTCAAGGCCGTGCCGGGACAATAACGATCTATTATTAATAGACGTGTAGTGACGAACGATGGACAAAAATAAAAATGATAAAAAACACGACAAATTAAAAGAAAGGGGACAGCGGGAATAAAAATAAGAAATAAAATAGAAATTTCTCGGGGGCATGCTACAATGTTTTAGTTCCATCTGGGCAGCTGGAAGCTTGAGTGTGGAACGCTAGGCACGCACGTAAATACGCCTCCGTAAAATGGTAATGGCTTTTCTTTCCACTACCGTGAGAACGGCAGACGAGAAAGTTGTGGAATTGGGGGGAAGGGAGGGGTGGGGACAGGGGGATGATGCATGCCATCTGGTTTTGTTGTGCGGCTTGTTTACGGAATTTTTATTTTTATTTTTATTTTTGTTACAGGGACTATGTACGTTCTGTGTCATATTTGGTTGCTCCTATTTTGGTAAATGTTATAGCATGAAAAAAAAAGGGGGGGGGGAGGAGATTTTCTAACAAAAAATAAGTGTCACCCCTTCTTTTTTTTTTCTTTTTTCTTAAAGAAATATAGACATATTTTATTCGCGCAGCCGAAAAATATAACATTTACTTGAGTCAAGGCCCGACTTGGCCTATTTGGGGCCCGATGCAAAAACTTCTTTGCCCCCCTCCGCTTCACTACTTTAGTAATGAAGAAGATTCATTAAAGAAGGGAATGTAAAATAATACTTATATTCGATTTGGGGCCCCTCAATTATGTGGGGCCCGGGGCAACTGCCCTGTATGGCCCGCCCTTGAGCAGGCCCTGACTTGAGTACAAAAGAAAAAGCCAAAAAATTAAGAAAGGATTAGAAATTGAACGAAAATGTATACCTTATGAAATGTCCCTCCCCTATTTCTTGTTAATTTTAATAATTTTGCTAAAAATGGATGGCCAATTAATATTTTTTACATTTTTTTAAATGCCTCTTTCCTCTTTCCTGTTAATTGTAATAATTTTGCTAAAAATGGCCTAACAATAAATAAATATATATTTTCAATTTTCTTCTTATTCTTTTTATTTCTCTTTAAGCAATTCTCTCCTGCCCCCTCTTGTTAATTTTAATAATTTCACCAAGAATAAATGGATATATTTTTTTAATAATTTTTAAAGAATCAGTTTAGTTTTGAATTTTTAAACAATATTCTCCTCCCCACCCCGACACACACACTCATACACACTTTCCCTTCATATAAAAGAAAAATTGCAATAAATCATATTCCTATGTTTCAAAACGTCATGCTGTTTTCCTGGGGGACAAATTGCAGTTTATGAACTTCAGAAGATTTGAATTCTATTTAAATATTATTTATGAATGCTTGAAGATGACAAATCCCAGAAATGTAGTAATTTATAATGATTTTACTTTAAAATTTTTCTAAGAATTTGCACCTAACATATGCTTTTTCATTTCCTGCTATTAGTTTACTATATATACATTTCTATATATATCTTGTTCAAATTTTTATATTTATCCACTCAAGTTCAAATACATTTTTTAAAACTTTCAGTTTATGACACTAGATGTAAATACAATTTTTTTCAAATATTAATTCATTAATTAAATTTAATTAATATTTAATACTTTAAATAGAGTTTTGGCAGCTTGTAATGAAAACTGAAATCAACATTCAGTAGCAGTTCAATCGATAAAATTCGAGGATTTCAATACTTTTTTCGTGAAGGTGAAGAAGGCGAGTTCAACTCTTGAGAAAATCAATCCTTTTTTGATAAATTATTTATATTAATTGTAATTATTTAAAAACAAGTAACTAAAATAAAGTTTTTCTTTGTTGATCTAAGTAGGAATTGACGTAATTTTTTTTATATTACTTGTTAACTAGGATAATTAGAATTTCCTTTACGTACCGAAGGCTAGAGGCGGTTAATGCATAGTATTATTAGTCTAGCTTCAATCGTTGGTAGCTAGTTATCGGTGGTTAAGCAATAAATGGTCAAAAGACACGCCTGCATATTTACTTTACTTATCATATTTATGTTATGTATGTATTTTACTATCATTATATTTAAATAATACCCGTCTTTGGTAACCAGATGTTTCGTCGGGGGTATTGGTAGAATCTTAAATATAATTCATGTCCATGATTCCTCCAACAAATAATTTGTAAGTAATAAATTCTCATAAATATTAAAGTCATGTAATTTCAATAGTCTTACAAATGGTTTATTCATTGCGTATATGAATCTGTCTACTGAAGATAATCAGGGGCTGACTAAACAGGGGCACAAGGGGCAGCTGCCCCGGGGCCCCACATAAGTGAGGGCCCCCAAATCGAATAGAAAATTTTATTTTACATTTCGTTCTTTAATGTTCTTCATTGCTACAGTAGTAAAGCAGAGGGGCCCAAAAAATTTTGCCCGGGGCCCCAACTAGGCTAAGTCGAGCCCTGGAAATAATTCCAGAATATAAAAGAACAATTAAAAAACTCAATGTTATCTATCTTCTAACTTTTGCTATTATACTATAACTTCGCCATTTTATTTGTCTTGCAAATTACGTATTAAACAGAATCATTATAGTTTTGAACAATCGAAAAAAGTTATTCTATAAAATATTAAGTAAAGAAAACAGTTTGGATTTCAGGTTAATAAAATAATCAACGATGCATAATAAAATTTGTAATCATAGCACAAATGCCAAATGCCAATATTCCTCTATTTAGCTCAAAGCATTTTTTAAAATTATCTTTAACACACATAAACTGACGGACATAATATTAAAGATATCGGCTCTCTGGCTTAGTGGTAGCGCGTCTTCCCGGGTTCGAGTCCCGGTTTGGGCATGGTTGTTCTTCAGTGTACTGTCTGTGAGATGTGTGAATGTGCCCCTGTGTAAAAAGGGGCTGTGCAAGCGAAAGTGTGAAGAGTTTGTAGCTAAGTCATACTCTTGCCCCTAGTTGGCGTTACTTCGGGAAAAAAAAAACAAGAGACTCTCATTAGCCTTAAATCTACTGATGCTTTCATCAGCGGGGCTTGTCCAATGGCAAGTGCCATAAGTAACAACAACATATCGTCGAAAATGTAGAGATTCTTCAAAATCGTCTTCAATTTATACTTTGTATACAAGTATTTAAAAATGAATTTAAAATTGTACTACTTGAATCGTATTTCTTGCATGCCTGACACTCAGTTGCATATATTCATGCAAATGAAAAAGTAAATAAAAAAAGCTTTGTTGTATTTATTTTTAGTCTCATGTCTTTTCTTTCTTTCTTTTTCTTTCCTTCTCCTTCCTTCTTTTCTTTTCTTTCTTTTTCCTTTTTTCCTTTTTTTTTGAAGGCAACGATCGATTTGACTGATTTTCAAATCACTTAACAAAAACATATGCCGCGTTATGACATTACATAAGTAGTTAATTGCACAATGGAATAAAAATTTAATTGACGTGGCACATTAGAAGTGTATCACGTGACTGAAGTCACATTAAGGTATTTTAAGAGCCTTTGGACATTACAAATTTCTCTCACACGCTCTCGATTTTCAAAACCAGACATTTCATTTAATTGTCTGCTTTTTTAAAAATTATTTGAGAACATGATGTGGTTTTGCTTAGAAGGTGTTGATGTCTTCGAAATTTACGGGCAAATAATATATGTTTCCCCGCTTTTTCCAGTATTGCGTTATTATTATGTATGCTTCTTTGACTGCAGATGCGGGTTTAAAAGCTGGCGAAGAACTATGACATCATAGCTGTTATTTCATTTAATAATCGGTCGAGCTCCAAAAACTTTGTTTGCCAGCTAGAAAAATTGAAAATTATATATATATATATATATATATATGTATGTATGTATGTATGTATGTATGTATGTATAATGTATTCAATATTAATTTTGAATCGAAAGGTTGCAGAATCGTGGCCCAAAATCACGGAGAAAACACATATCGACTTTTTAATTTCGTTTTATTCCAGCAGCGCGGCACAATAAGCACAAGAAAGCAAAAAGGCATAAAAAAAGGACGAAGAATTTATCTCTGGTCTTATATACTTGGACACTCTCATAAATCACACGCGTGTAGATGATTTCCGTGAGGAATTCTTATACGTATTAACTTTATGTTGATCTTTAGACAAGAGAAACGTGGGATTCTTTTAAAAGAATCTAGTTATATAATTGTAATTTATTATCCATCTACTGAGCATGTGGACTCAAATTGCGCATTATCTTGATAACACTTCGTTGGATTTAATAAATAGAGAAAGGGGAAAGGATCGGGAAACAATAAAACATTTTAGAACGAAATTACTAAGAATTAAATTAAGACAAAACTTAAGAAATTAATTAAAATTGAAATTAGAGTTAAAAACACCATTACATATATATTTATATATATGATAACTTGAAATTTACGATCGAAGATATCATTTTAAACTTTATTTATTGTTTTAATTTCGATCTCCGTGTAAGCAGTTTCAAGTAGTAAATTTTAGCACATTAAATTTCGAGTCACCATTTATAAACTTGGTTTCAACATCTCACTTATTAAAAAAATAATTTAAAATGAGCTTAGTAAAAAATTTTAAAAAATAAACATTTAAATATTATTTGATAATTGATCGTTATTTTTAAATTATAAATTAACGTATCTTGTTAAAATTATTAAAAAAAATTTAATAAAACATTTGTTAAAGGTTTAATTTCGAATACTGTTAAAATAATGCTCCAAAATGTAAATGATATAAAATTTTATCTGAAAAAAAATTAATCGCACGGTTCTTGCAGTATGGCAACAGTTATGAACAAAATACTTCATTCATAGACCCCAATTATAACGTCGACAAACTGTACGAGCAGATAGTTTTTTTCTTTTAAATTCGGCGGTCTCAATCACTTTCATATCTAAAAAGTTGTTAATTGATGAAGACAATCATTCCTTTCCAAGGGTAGCGTGGCCGAGCGGTCTAAGGCGCTGGTTTAAGGCACCAGTCTCCTCGGAGGCGTGGGTTCGAATCCCACCGCTGCCAGTTGTTCGTTTTTATACACATTTTAGATTATGCAAAATCTGTATAAAAACACAATCAATCTATCAAAATAACATAATAGTATGAGCTTGCATTTGTATTAATAAATGTAACGCTAATTTTTCTGCCAATAGAATAAATTATTATTCAACTTTAAAATAAAGTTAATGAATTAAAAAATTAATCTGAACTATTAGCATGTTGATTAGTTTTGAAAGGTGCTCACATGTGAAAGTAAATTGATCACTCTTTAAAATGTTAATGACTAGGGGCAAAAAGTGCTTTCATTTGCCACTGATTAGAGTTATGAAAATCATCTCCTTATTATATAAAATATAAATAACGTAACATAAAAAGATCGTTGAAAAAAGCTCCGTTATTAAATAATGAAAAATTGTTAATTGATCAAGCAATTAAATTATAGAACAAAAATTCTTAAAAGTAAAAAACGAATTTTAAAAAAAGAAGCAATGCAGCTCTTTAACTGCCGGAGAAATATTTAACCACTAAAAATATTTGTTGTATTAGCAAAACTCAAATGCTAATACAATTATTTATAAAAGTGAAATAAAGCTTCGTCATCTAATTTAAATTTACGAGTATCTTTTATGAGTAACCATTCAGTTACTACCAAATAGGATTGGGATATTACAAAACTTAATTTAACATCTCTGTAAAAGCATTGAAAATAAATAAAATAAAGAAAAGGGAAAAAATTCTGTTATTTGTTATGCAAGCGAGGAAGATTTCTAAACATAATATTTTTAATTTATACTTTTGTAGGATTTATCACCAAGGCCACAGAAGCTCATAAATTCAACAGGTGGCTTAAAGTCTAAATGTAACATCGCCTTAGGGGGAAAAACACCCAACAGATAAGAAAGATACATTTTCCAAACTCATCAACTGGCCTAGTGTTCGAATGTTTCCAATACCTACCACATACAACTTTGGTCATCAATTAAATCTTCAGGTTACACATAAAAACGATTATTAAAAAAAAAAGAAAAAAATCATTAAAAAAATGAAATTCTGCCTTTCCCCCTTCCCCTAAAAATCTTTGTCAGCAAAAGATAATTTTTACTCAAAGAAATCTTCCACTAGAATGGACCCCACACGTGGGATGGGATGGAAGGCCCTGAAAAAAAACAGGCCCTTCAAACAACAATGGCGTAGGACCACTCGCTGGTTGCTAATACTCTCCTTGTACCAAAGAAATCTTTGATGGAGGCATTAAGATATTCCTTTCATCAAAGACATAAGAAGGGTGGAGCCTCTCTATCAAAATATCGACCCCCGAGGCTTTACATCTGCGGTGGTCTGCTATTATCACGAGGAATAAAATTTTTTTACTTCTTCGAATTGCAACCCCGGGCACAAATTTCAGTCGTTTAGCACACCATTGGGAAAAAAGTCTTCGAGAGATCTAAGAAATTCGACGTAATTAATTGAGTAGAGAGAAAAGCTCTTACAAATTAATTTATGTTTCCATAAATTGTACGGTGAGTTCTTTACGGGTGACAGCAGTTTCTGTTGAAATATTCATCAGTGAATTAAGTTTGTTAGTCATCTGTGTTGTTGTCGTAAAAAAGCATTTTAGAATGTTTATTGTAGAGTTGGCTCTTTGAAATGTTGGTAGATAATGATAATGAGTGTTTTGGTTAATTACCATAAAGGGCGCGGAGGCAATTTGCATCTTTTTTCTGCATTGTTAATTGGTATTAATATTAATAAAATGCTTGCTTATAAAATGCTGAAATGAAAGATAAATGACTAGTCTGAAAATCTGTCATCAACGATGCATAGATTAATACGCATGCGAATGATTTTTTTTGTTAAAGCATGGGCAGATAATAATCGTAATTGATTTTAAATGCCATGATTTTCTAAATTTATAATTAATTTCTTTTAAAACATTCATGCAATGCATCAGTGTTTTGAATTTTTTTTTGATTCCTAACATGAGAATAATCTAAATATATTGCAATTGTTGAAGGAAATGTTATAGAGAAAAATTATAATTATTAAAAATTCTTCATGATAGTTTTGATATTTTTCACTTTTTGAATTGCCCTAAAATTGGGCCCGACCGAAGTGGTCCGCAAATCTTTCTCGCGTATTTTTTATTAAATTGTTATAACAGGGAACACTTATCTGATAGTGGCTTAAAATAGTTATAAAACGTTAACTTTTGGCGTGAATTTAACATTTTTATAGAATCGATCGTTCCATATTTCGCGATTAATCCCTGGGTTGTGATTAGTTGTATAAGAAAATTGAGCTCGTGTTTTAGATGGTTTTTTTTTTCTGTTTCAAAACTGACATTTTCGAAGAATTTGACCAAAATAATAAATATTTCATATCTTTTTATGCATGTGTATAAGTGAAAACAATATGTATTAATAAAGAAATTCTGTTAGACATATTTCCTATTATTAAATTGGATAATTTGCTAAATTATTATCTTCTAAGTAAATAATATTTTGCTTTCTCGTTTCTTTATACAGGTTTGAATTTGGTATGTTGAACATGTTTATAAGCCTTATTGGCATTGCCAATCCTATTACTTATGCCGAGTTTACATTCGACCAGTAATAAGACGGCAAGTTTGTAGTACGTGCGTAGAAAGGTACAGATTTGTTTGACTAATTTCATAAGATAGATTCAGACATTCCATGCTTGGCTTTATAAGCTGTCGTTTTGACATTTCTGAATATTTCCTTTTTCACTGTGTGTCGTATTAAAATGATAGATATTCACATACGCACACACACACATTAATTTCAGTTGTAATTAATTTCTAAAATTTTGTCTTAATTTAGTTCATAGTAACTTCATTCTAAAATGTTTTATTATTTACTGATCCTTTCCCCTTTCTCTATCTAATAAATCAAATGAAGTATTATAAAGATAATACGTCATTGATTATAAAACGTTAGCTTTGGGCGTGAATTGAACATTTTTACTGCATCGATCGTTCCATCTTTGGCGATTAATCCCTGGGCTGTGGTGTGTTTTAGATGTGTCATTCCTACTCGACCACACACACACACACACACACATGTACGCACGCACACACACACACACCACTTGTAGTCTCAAAGTTTTATGTCAGATTTGATACCCTAAATCTTTGCATTTTTGTCATCACGTTCCAAGTTTCCTCACAAATTCGAACTATGCTATAGATATTAAATATTTGTATCCAATTTTATCTAGCTAGGTCTCTTCGTTGTGCAGCTGTCGAGTTAATTTTTATTCCTGCAGATGGACAAATAGTCTTCCTCTGAATAGACTTTAATTAAAATTTAATACAATTTCGCAAATTTAGTGTAAAGACCGTCTACCTTATAGCATTTTTTAAAGTTGTTGTAAAATCTTTGTTCCAGACAAACAGATAAATTTTTCTTTGAATAACAAGATTTTTCTTAAAAACCTTCATATTTAAAAAATCTTATGTCTGCCACGTTATTGAAATCTATACCAATCTGGCACACACCTATAACAACACCTTTTATAAACAAACGTCGAAAACTCGAAAAAAATCAACAAACTGCAGCTGATGTAAATATGCATTTTCGCACACATCTGTGCTGTAAATAAGTATACTTTGCGAGCCAATTACCACAGCAAAATAAACAAACTTCGCATGTCTGTATCCTCTCGGGCCACGCTTACAAGCTCTGATTGGAGGACGGAGGAAATTACGAGGTATTTAGCAGCCATCCATCACACTTAACACTGATGTTAAGGCAAATATTGGGAAAGTGCGGCCGTGTAATTGTAGCTTGCCGTATGGGGTAATTTAAAGAGCATCCATAACAGTTTAACACTTTTCAAAAACAGCTGTGATGTGAGATGGAGGCAGACTAGAAATTTTTGAGATCACCGCTCCCCCCATACACACACACACCTCTTCTACTTCTTGGTTCAGCTTATTATTAACTTTTTACTTTGTGTTAACTGGAATGCATTTCACTTAATAGCAGTTTTCACGTAATAATACAAACGAAACACATTTCTATCCACCACATCTTGATTTCGATCTTTATTTTGGCAATCTCGGCGACCAGTTTGTTCTATAAGAATACTGTCTTATTTTTTTTTTAATCATGCCAGAACATGATATTGTTTTATGAATGAGGTTTTGTGGCGTCAAAAAAAACAACAACCGGTGGCGGAAAAATTAAGATTTTATTACCTGCACGAGCATTTTAAAAAATCAGCTTTTAATAACGCTTTGCCTTCCCATTTACAAAAGCTCTGGTTAAAAAAATAAGTTGAAAGAAAAAAGTGAGATACTAGGATTTATAGCATCAATGGCTGTTACCCCCGGTTTCCAGATGTAGAGAGCAACAGTTTCATCAAAAACACAAGAGATCACACACAAACATAAAAATAGTTTGAAGTGTGTCAGTTCATGGTTAAAAGTAGTTCCGCTGATGCGATTTAGTACATATTCGGGAGTTCCAGTGAAAGGAAGAGGTACAAAAAGGCAGATTGTTTTGGCAACTCAGAATTATGAAAAAGCAGAGAGAGAAACAAATGAGGTCTCAACAGAATGTGGCCAGTAAATTTAGTGGATGTTGAAGTGCTTCAACGTTTGAAGAGAAATTTGCAGATTGGTCTTGTTAGCAGTAATTTTACTCAGAGCATTTTTGAAGGAGATATCTTCATGATCTATCAGGAGAAAAGTTCACATTTTGTCTCTATAATATGTATACTTTTTGCACGAGAGAATTATGTGCTCAATATCATTGATGTAAACAAATAAGTTATCGACTACAGTAAATCAAACCTAGAAAAATGTCATTTTGAGCGTGTGATTCTGTGAAATAAAATAAATAGGAAATGGGGTATTTTTTAAAACAATAAAGGCGAGACAAAGTTTTTAAGGATCTTTGGCAATATAAAAGTGACTCATTCGATGAAACAATTAAAATGAAGAAATATATATATAATTTAACTTGCACGGGCATGTGGTGCTTGGCCATATCCAATGGATATGCAGAGTTCAACCAATAAAAAAATTAATTATCAAACCAATTGTGATGAAACTTATATATATATATATTTCATGCTACTATTGTATAAATTTTTGAAGGAAATTTATTAAGTAATTCGTATTTGTATGATATACGAGAAAATTAGATGTTTCAATATATTGTTTAAGATTTAATATACTATTTTATTTTTATAATTTATTTAAACAAGAAATGCCTAAAATTAAATAAGACATTTTGCTTCTCACAGCGCCTTAGAATATCAGTGAGCACTATCTGCATGCATTAGATGCCTTTTACTTCCTACAGCATCCTAGAGTATCAGTGAGCAATATCTGAATGCATTAAATGCCTTTTACTTCCTACAGCATCCTAAAGTATCAATGAGCAATATCTGAATGCATTAGATGCCTTTTACTTCCTACAGCATCCTAGAGTATCAATGAGCTATATCTGAATGTATTAGATGCCGTATTTAAGGATTTTTAAAGCGAATGGTAAAATTTATCACAATCTGACAAAACAGTATTCATTCAGCGTCTTCAAAATGTGTAATCGCATGAGAATAGCATCTTTACTTTTTTTTACTTACTTGTGAAACATCCTGTTATGATCAAATTGATTACATTCTTGGATAATGATTGCCCATCAATGCAAAAATTATTAATAGGCAAATTTTCCTTTGTATAAAATTAGCGGTAATCAGAAGATTTAATTAACATCCAGATCTCGAAAATCTTAGATTAAAAAAAAGAGATAAATTTGACTTGCAAATTAATAAGATAGAATTAATGTTATCCGCTTATAAAATTCTTTAACAGAGTCTCAATTGCATTTCCAACAATATGATGATGATGTCGTGTCCGCTTTTTACCACGGAAATAGGGGTGCAGTAGCTTCTGAGGCTGTGGACCCCTGAGCACCCGAGGGCAGAAGTCTGACTTCTAGCTCATATGAGGATGAAACACACACCCACACGCTTGCACAGCCCCTTTTTTCAGTTGGGCACATTCACACATCTAACAGATAGTAAGTACGGAAGAAAAACAATGCCCAAACCGGGACTCTCAGAACATGGGGAAGATGTTCTGTGAGTTCCGGTCCTCTGTGCCAGAAAGCTGGCGTTTCCAACAATATATCAAAACCTTATAAAATGCATTTCCAATAATCATAAAATGTTACTCTTTATTTTAACAGTAACAAAGAGTGATTTTTTTTGTTCTAAAATTAATAAGCACAACAAACATTAAAAAAAAGCGAAAAATTGAAAATGTTTGTTTAATAAGCCAGTAACTTATGTCTTTAATCGTGGCATGCAAGTGACATTTTAAGGGTTTATTCCTCTTAATGCTTTTATGTAGATAATTAAAAAAAAGCGAGATAAAATTTTCAAATATTGAAACAAACAAATAAACTCGAATATATTCAATAGGAATTGCATTGTTTATTTTGAAGATTTCTGAATAAATTGCTGCACTGACAACCATTTTGTTAAATAAACTGTTAACTTATTTTTAAAAAATAATTTTAAAAACTGTTTTATATTTATTTTTATAAACTGTATGCTCGCTGTAAAATATGTTGATGAATTAATTTTATGAATTCTAGATTCGAATTTCTGAAAAAATTTAATATCTGTGGTTGTTTCTTAATCTTTGAGTTAAACATGTTCCTCAGCATCAACTTGTACTCTTTTATTTTTATAAACTGTATGCTTGCTGAAAAAAATTTTTTTTTGATGAATTAATTTTATGAATTCTAGATTCGAATTTCTGAAAAATATATCAAAAACATTTCTGAATAAAATGCTGCCCTGACAACCATTTTGTTAAATAAACTGTTAACTTATTTTTTAAAAAATAATTTTTAAAAAACCTTGTTATATTTATTTTTATAAACTGTATGCTCGCTGAAATTTTTTTTTTTGATGAATTAGTTTTATGAATTCTAGATTCGAATTTCTGAAAAATATATCAAAAACATTTCTGAATAAAATGCTGCCTTGACAACCATTTTGTTAAATAAACTGTTAACTTATTTTTTTTTAAATAATTTTTTAAAAACCTTGTTATATTTATTTTTATAAACTGTATGCTAGCAGAAATTTTTTTTTGATGAATTAGTTTTATGAATTCTAGATTCGAATTTCTGAAAAATATATAAAAAAAACATTTCTGAATAGAAAACTGTCCTGACAAAAATTTTGTTAAATAAACTGTTAACTTAGTTTAAAAAAAATAATTTCAAAAAACCTTTTTATAATTATTTTCATAAACTGTATGCTCGCTGAAATTATTATTATTATTATTTTGAAAAATTAATTTTATGAATTCTAGGTTGAATATCTGTGGTGGTTTCTTAATTTTTGAATCAAACATGCTCCTCTGTATCAACTTGTACTCTTTTTTTTAAAAGAAAAGAATTACGCGAAGATTACTAATTACCACTTGGGAGGCATTTGAATCGAAATTCAACTACACCGGTCAAATTCAATGTTCGGACCCACCTCCAACCTGACTCCAGGAACTACTTATAACCCAGCCAGCTACTTAACCATTCGCATAACAACACACTCTCCACCCCAATGAACAATCCTGTATGGCCTAAAACAAAAGATTTAATGCATGGATGGGAAAAAAATCAAAAAAACAATCCGTTATCTTTTTGAGTTATCAGCTCCGAACCATATAAAGATAATGATCACCTTTCGAACAGCATATTCAATACGTTGAGGTCGGGTTTTTTTTCTCGTTATGTTTTGTTATATATTAGGGTCTTAAATGGATAATTTGCCGCTCGGGAAAAAAAGGGCGCGACATATAAGGTTACATCCCGCATTAATTCTTTCCGATCAGATAAGCGATCAGAATAATGGGATAATTAATAACTGGCCGTTTGACTGATTTAGGTTTTGTTAAGGGTTGAGTTTGAGGTGGTCGGAGTTAAGCCGCCTACAACTGTTGGTCAGATTGGATGCCGGTTTTCCAGGAAATCTGAGAGGATTCGAACTGGAGGTGGGACTCGAATGCTCGTTTCGTGGGTGGATTTTGAATTTTCATGACACCCCCCGAGGCTAATGTGTAAAATAGGAATTGCTTTTATGTATTTCTTTCGTTTTCATTTTTATTCCCACATCCAGAATGTGATAACAGGATGTATTGAATATCAAAATATTTGAAGAATCTCCGCATTTTCGACTTATTTAGATTCGAAAATGCATTTTGGAATTTTGTCTGTCTGTTTATTTGTAGACGTGAGAATTCAAAAGCACTTAGGCGAATAAAAATCGGTATATTGTCTTAGTACTATATTTGTAAATTTCTGTAAATACGTTCACATAGAGATTGTCGGCATCTCTGTCCGAGAGCAAAAGAAAGCGGCAACTAAAGTCATACCATATTCTACGGTCCGCCATAAAACTGAATAGCCGGACTGGTGCAACAACACTTCTTGTGTACAGCCACCACGGAATATAGCAGTATCGACACGATTTGTATTGACCTTCAACAGGAACACTGAAAGGAATTATTTTTGAGTCCTAAGGGCCATCACCGGCCACGGTAAAGCCTTTCCTATAGGAAGTACTCCTACTATTAGTGTACTCTCCAGGGTATCCACTCACCATGCCACGACCACTAAAGTCATACCAGATTCTACGGCCCGCCCGTAGGCACTCGGATTTAAACCATAAAACTGAATAGCCGGACTGGTGCTACAGCAACACATCTTCTTGTGTACAGCCGATCACCCCGCCACCACTGAACGTAGCAGTATCGACAGGGTTTGTAGTGGCCGCAACAACAATACTAATGGTAATTATATTTGAGTCCAGCCAGCTTTTTGGCGCAGAAGTGGAGCGTCTTCCTCGTGTTCTGGGAGTCCCGGTTCGGGCATGACTGTTCTTCTGTGTACTATCTGCAAGATTTGTGAATGTGTTTTCCTGTAAAATGGGGTTGTGCAAGTGAATGTGGTGAGTGTGTAGTTTAAGTCTTACTCTTGGCCCTTGTTGGCGCTACTTTAAAAAACAAGACACCCCCCGTTCGGTTTAAACCTGCTGCTGTATCAGCGGGGGGCTTGTCCAATATGGCAAGTGCCATAAGTAACAACAACAACATATTTGAGTCCTCACCGGTCATACTGAGTCATCACCGGTCACAGTACAACTTTTATCGTAGGAAGTACCCCTACTGTTAGTGTACTCTCCAGGGTATCCAGATCCGACCACCATGTCAGAAGCATCTCATCATCATTTTTAAGTAACCCTCTGGGGGGGGAGAAACGGCAACTACAGAATGTTAAGAGTTAAATGAATAAAAATTGGTACGCAATTTTACATCTTAAGTTTATATCCGCATCAAAATTTCAGTCAAATTCATCAAAAAATTAACTGTCTGTATGAAACATGTATGAAAAGTCAAAAACTGCACTTAAAATAATAATTGAAATCCAAGACGTAAATTTTTTACCAGCTCGAATTTTGGTTTTGATCAATTTACAAAAATATACCCATAAAACATACGCGGTTTCCATTCCTGTTATTAATCATGAAACAGCTGTCTGTAAAATAAGAAAAATAAAATTCTAAGCACTGTTGACTTTATCCACGGTCCAAATTTTTATTTAAGGGAGAAGAGTATTTTATTGGAGAGGGGGATTGACATTTTTACTGAGGATTATGTGAGAATTCGCGATAATTCTTTACTTTGATTCGTATTCTAGTCAAAGCGAATTGTCATGGGAAATATCAAAATCTTGAAATAATACTTTATATAATGTTGTTTACATTGATTTAAGATGTTTAACCACTCATTAAAATCATGCCCTTCTATCGGACTTCACCAAGGCAATTCATTTATAAGGATAAGGATAATCTTTTATCGTTGTTCTTGCCATCTTGGTGAGTATAATAATAAAATACCCGCCAAGAAAATATAAAAATTGGAACTCGAGATTTCAACGTTTAACACGTTTTAGACTTCCTTGGGCCAAATAATAATAATAATAATAATAATAAATTAATTAATTAATTTAAATTCTTTTTTTGGTATTTTGCTTCCTTGTGTGTTACCCCGGTAGTTTATTTATCCATATGTCCACGAGCTGGAAAATTAAGTCACACACACACACACACACTAATTTCAATTGTAATTAATTTATAAAATTTTGTCTTAATTTAGTTCATAGTAACCTCATTCTAAAATGTTTTATTATTTCCTGATCCATTCCCCTTTCTCTATTTAATAAATCGAATGAAGTATTATAAAGATAATGCGTCATTGATTATAAAACATTAACTTTTGGCTTGAATTTAACATTTTTACTCCATCGATCGTTCCATCTTTGGTGATTAATCCCTGAGCTGAGGTTAGTAGAATAAGAAAATTGAACTTGTGTTTTAGATGCGTCCTAATTCCTGACAGCACGCACGCACACACAAATGCATGGAACAGGATGGTTAAAATTTAGTACACCATTTTAGAATTTTAACAATATCCCCCCTACAAATTCTGAAACAAATCCTTTAAAGAATCATCTGTTGAGGAATACATTCACATTCATAGAAACGCCATAAATTAAAATCATAACACCGATAGATAAGTGGAAGAAACATGATAACGAAAAGATCAATTTAAAAATTATTACTTAGAAAAAAAAGAAAGAAATATTTGAGTTGACCTCGCTTCTAGAAAATTGAACAATCTCATCAATAACGTAGTTCTCGGAATGAAATTACGAGCAGTTCGTTTTGATTTTTCAATCAAAAGCCAATTTGAAAAATACCCCTCAATAGGATGATTCAGGCTTTCGTGTATTATTTACATTTATCAAATGCAAATGAGCAGCCTCATCGCACAATTTAAAAGCCTATCATTTTCGCCCGATTTCCATAGCAGACAGTTCCAGGAAATCATATGAATATTTAGCACGTAATTGAGTTGTGGAACAAAAGAAAAGAAATTCTGTCAGTCTTATTTCTTCGTCTCAGTTTGATTGTTACGACCGGTGGAAGAATTAAATTTCATAAAAATATAATAAAGTTAAAATATGTCTGGCCGGTATCGGTTTAATTATATACAGTGAAGTTAAGTTCTCTGAAGCAAATTATTGCTGCATTTTTCCTCCAGTCTAAATTGACATGAAATTCGAATGGATGGGAAACGAATGAGAAATGGGTCATTTTAAAATTCTAAATAATATATTTAAATTGACGTCTTATAATTTATTTGATTTTAATAGCCGCCTAATAGGACTAGAAAAAAATAAATAGCATATCTCTGAATTTAAGTAAATTGTATAGAAGAATAATAAGGTTATAATATCGAAGCTTCTTATAATACTGAACTATGCCGGCGTCCTGGTATAGGGTTAGCGCGTCTTCCCCGTGATCTGGAGGTCACAGGTTTGAGTTCCTGTTGGGACGTGATTGTTCTTCTGTTTTCTATTTGTAAGATATATGAATGTCCCCCCCCCTCTCCTGTAAATAGGGGCTGTGAAAGCAAATGTGATGAGTGAGTAGCAAAGTCGTACTCTTGACACTAGTTGGCGCTACTTCAAAACAAGAGACGCTCATTCGGCTTAAAATCGGTGAAGCATCAGCGGGCTTGTCCATGGCAAGTGCCATTAGTCACAAAAACAATAATAATAATGAACTATTGCATTTTATGAAACGCAATAGCGAAAAACTAGGCTAATTCGCATTGTTCTTGGCGCTATCTGTTGTCAAAATATTAAATTTTGTCAAGAATTCCAAATTTTTTTAATGCAATTGATGATGATAATGATGACGTGTTCGTTATACAACAGAAGGAGGGGTGAAGTAACTTTTGAGGGTATGTATCCCTGAGCACCCGAGAGCAGAAGCCTACTTCTAGCTCAAATGAGGATGATGACACACAGTCGCTTACACATCCCTTTACGGGGGAGGGTTATAGCGATATTTAAAGATTCGTTAAAATAGATAAAGGTAAAGTTACAAAAGTAAGCCATTGTTATTGTTGCTGTTACTATAGGCACTTGCCGTGGACAAGTGCGCTAACGACTGTCAGGGATTTTAAGCCAAACGAGTGCCTCTTGTTTATGAATAGTTCCAACTAGGACGAAGAGTATGACTTAGCTACCTCATCACATTCGCTTGCACGGCCCCTTTTTTCAGGACACATTGACACACCTCACATAACAGAAGGACAACCGTGCCCTAACCGGGACGCCCAGAAAACAAGGAAGACCTCTGTGCTAGGATGCCGATCTTTAATGGAATGAAAAACAAATATTGGTTTTAACTCTTATTTGTTTCCATAATTTAAAATCATCTGTTCAAGAATTTCGAAACTACCGTTTTTGAGGATTTTACCTTTCTATGGGGTGAGACGTGGAAGGCTGAAATCGTTTCAGGTATTCTTCAAAATTCTTTGACATTGATTACCTCTCCTTCCGATATTTCTTCCCCTCAATCCCTGTTCCTCCCACGTGAGTATCGTGCCGTTTAGGGCAGTACCACTTTATTTTAAATCAAACTTGCGCATTGATTAAGCAATCAATACGGCTTATTCAAGAGGCAAAAAACTTTCCCGAATGTCATAAAGAATCTTTTATATAGTATTATAAATGTGACTGAGATTATCTACTGCTATTATCTATATCAAAATGCTATTAAAAATCAATAAGAAATAATAAAAAAGTATTTTAACGTAAATTATTATTATTTTATAAAAATGCGAATTATCAAATTTTAAGAACAGAAATCTTCCTAATTTAATGTTTAGGCTTTTTACAGTAAATAAAAAAAATTTCTGGAATATTTTATTATGAGTTTTTCTCTTTTCCTTACGCTTAAGAACTATCCACAGTTTTTACGCTTTTTAACAGCGTTTTTTCAATGTAAATGTCTCCTTTTTTTTCTTTTCATCTTTCTTCTCAGTTTTACTTTGATTAAATGAGAGCATCCTGACACATGCTCATAAGAACAAAGGGCCTTCGAATCCGTTAATGAGCAGTACTTTTTATTCCAATGAAATTACTTTTAAGATCTTTAATTCACTAACATCTACATAATGTAATTAAGAACAAAAAAATGTAAAATTTATTTTGATCACCTTGAATTTGAATTACACAGTTTAGATCAAAGTTCTATCAAAATGGTTGTATTTAAAATGCTGTATATATACTGTTTTGTACAAAGGTATATTATTAAATATACCTTTGTATATTACGCAGAGAACATTAACTAAACAATTTTTTAATCTAAATTACTGATAATATTTATTTGACGTGTTCCATTCATCACTAGTTGGTAAAGTCTGCAGAAGCGGTGGCAAGAATTTGCCGACGGGGAGGCAAGACAAATCCGACAGGGGGTCAAGCACAACATCTCTCATTTGGCTTCAAAATAACTCAAAATAGTTAATTACACATTTAATTAAAGAAAATCAAGTATTATTTAGATTCTTTTTTATATTCAGGTACTGGCCCTTCCTTTCATTGTTCATTGTACAATTGTAAAAAAAAATGCCATGCGATACCTCATTCACTTGTCGGATATATTGCCAAAGTAAGAGCAAATTATAAATTAAAAGAAAGACTATTTAATCAAATGTCGGAAATCTGCAAACTTCTCCGACATTCGTTGCATTGTGTTTATAGTCGATTGATCAAAAATTGGCAATAAAGTAGCTTATCACCTTTGTCGGTTATCTTGTCAAAAGTAATACAAATTATAAGCTGAGTGAACGACATTTGAATCAGATGTCTTAAAATCTGTCTTCGACATCCATTATTTTCAATTTTCTGGTGTATCAAAAATTGTCCATGAAAATACGGCATGGTATTGATCTACCACCCTATCGAATATTTTGCCAAATATAGTGTAAACACTTTAACCATTACTTGGATACTTCGATTGTTTACAATATATTAATTTCAAGGAGGGTTTTAAATAATCATATTCGATGATGCGTAGCTCTCTACAACCATCCTAAAATGGTTAACATTTTTGCCATCGAAACTCTTAAGTATCTCGCCGACGGGGGGGGGGGGCAAGAGGCGACCGACAGTAAAACAGAATCTTATTGTAAAAATATTTCCAAAACCACCGTTTTAAATAAAATTTTAAATGAATCAATCACAGAAAGAAATTTTATATAATTGAAAAAAGAAAATTCTGCATTTGAAAATAGTAAAATTTTTTGTAAGACAATTTGCTCCGATTAAAATTCAAAGAAATTGTTTTAAAAAAATGTGAAAGTTTCAGTTGATTTTTAATTAATTGATTTTCTCTCTGTCAACATTTGTCGGTACACTCTCTTTTGCCCAAATGAATAATTGTGGAAAGTTTCGTTGGAATAGCTGGTTGTTTAGAATTAGATGTTGAACATTTATCATAGTCACAGTGACGTAAGTTTATAACAATATTAAAAAAATCTCTTCACTTTGCGTATTATTCTGTAAAACTACAAATGAAAGATATTTCAAATAAATTTAAATCAAAGCGTTAAAATTACTCGTTTATTGAAATCGTTGTTTTAATGTTATGAAAGTTTTTAATTGTAATTATTTTCTCTTCATTTTACTTAAAATTTGAATTAAAAATATTTATTTTAAATAAAATAAAATATATATAATAAAAAAAGATTAAAATGAAATCTGCTATGCATATTTCAATGTATCGTGTCAGAACATCATTTCTTGAACGGCTAATCACCCTGTGCTCGTGCCAGTTAAATTATATTTTTATTCCTTTTAACTGTTTCATTGAATGAGTCACTTTAGTATTGCAAACGATCCAAAAAGCTTTGTCTCGCCTTTATTGTTTGAAAAAATATCACACTTCTTATTTATTTCAATTCATATAATCTCTTTCTCAAAACGACATTTTTCTAGGTTTTATTTGCTGTAGTAATCAACTTATTTTTTTTTTAAATTAGAGCTTTAGAAAATACAGTAGTAACACGTTATTAAAAGCTGATTTGTTAAGATGCCCGTCAATAAAATTTTGAATTCATTGTCCACACATTTTTGTTGACGCCAAAAACCTGATTCCAAAAACAACACCATTCACGTTCTGACATGATAATAAAAACCATTTTAATTTTCTTTAGTATTATTTTCCACCTATATATGCTGAAAACATATAACATAAAAAATTATTTTTATACTATTTTTAAATCTAAAAAAAATTAATCCTTTTGGAGATTTTATTTCCTTAACCATGCTTTCTCTAATTTTAATGAATTCTTAAATTTAATTAAATACGCAGCACGTAACCCAGTTTCAATTGTTATGATAAAACGCAAACTAATTTTATCGTTGCATCTAATCCTTCATTCATGTTTTGTCAATGTTAAAATTCAAATTTAAATACTTTCTTAGGGAATTCATTTTCACTTTCTCATTTATTCCTTGTCTATACATATTTTTAATTTGTGCAAGCAGTTATTTATACAAAATTGACTTTGTTAATTTGTTTTTGACACATTGGAAAAAACATGGCGAAATTTTAAATATTGCAGCACGTATTAATAGGTAAATAGTCAAGAAAAGCAATATTCCAGAAGACAAGGTTGTCGCCAAAGGCGGCTAGTAATCATTAAATGCAAATTACTTTTTACGCATTTAAGTAATCGTTATTCGAAAGACTGAAAATATTTCGTGTAAGAATGATTGAGCAGTTTTAAGCTATTAATCATCAAAACATGTAAAAAACTAATATTAATAAAACATATTCTTGTTTCGACTCTGGTTTATTTGTTGCAGTGAAAAAGTTATTATGTGAATGAGACTTTTATATACAATTAAAGTTCCCTCACTGAAAATCCACCAATGTAATAAAAAATAGGTTATTGATAAAAATCAATATCACCCCAAATAGATAATGGGATAGGAATTCCGAAACAAAAATTATTGTATTTGTGAGTCGGAAAAATGTCTCAAACCATTTTAATTAATTTTCTAAATTTGTTAATTTTGACTGAAATTTTATACTCGGAAAATTTTGATATAACTTATGTATTGTTAAAGAACTTTATGGCTATTATTTAATGAAATATTAAGAACAATTACATATTCCTATCCGATTCCCACTAGGCCCATTTAACTTTCATAATTGCAAATACAAACTGCTTATTGGGGGGATTTTTTTAAATATAATTGGTGATTTATTAATGTATTATTTATACCAAGAAGGCTTTTGCAATCTCAAAGTTTATTGTATTTTATAGATCATCCATGTAATTATTGTAACTATGAACCTCAATACGTATTTACATTTATACATCACTTTCAGACATTTTCTGGAAAAATTTGATTACATTTTTCAAATAAAATTATTAAAATTATATTGATTGATCCAACGTATGTGATCAATATAATCAATGATGATAATCAAACGTCTGTGAACTGTGTGATCAAATTATATGAAGCTGTATGAGATCTATTTTATTCCAATTAAAATTAAGTTTAAAACTAAATGTTCAGACTGGAAATCCTGCAATTGCAATTACAAACTTTTTTCTTGGGTTTTTTTAATAAGAAATTAACAAATTATCATATTAAATATTGTTTTTTGTTAAATTATATTCTTTTTTAAAAAAATAAACTAAAACAAAAGTTACAATGAAAGCCCTGATCAAGTTTGTTGTTGTTGTTGTTGTGTCAAATGGCACTTGCCATGGACAAGCCCGCCGCTGAACCCAGCAGCAGATTAAGCCGAATGAAGCGTCTCTTATATTTAAGTAGTGCCAACTAGGGCCAAGAGTACGACTTTGCTACCCACTCACCACATTCGCTTGCACAACCCCTTTTTACAGGGGGGGGGCACATTCACACATAGCACACAGAAGAACAACCATGCCCGAACCGGAACCTCCAGAACACGCGCTACCTCTGTGCCAGCAAGCCGGCCTGATCAAGTTTATGATGATCATTAACCCGTCAATTTGTCGGGTTTGGTAAAACTAGGCATATATTTTATATCAGTAGTTGTTATGCTTAACTTTTTTTTGCATCATTTTGAAAAAGAAATTCATATAATTTCAGATTCTATTTCATGTCGCAGATTACAGCAGAATAAAGAATGCAAGAGACATTTAAATCCAAACACTTTGTTTTTATTCAAAACTGACATAAATCGGGCAAGATATTAAGCAGTCAGCCCATCAATATAAAATTTATAAAATGTATATAATATGTACAAAACTATATTTACATTGTAGTTTACCGACAACTTCATCTTTACAAAAATATAAGACGGCCATTCAACAAGCCATCGTTTACAGTTTATCTGCCATTGTTTATGTACAGCAATACTGGAATAAAAAGCCGTGAAGCCATCCTCCGCAATACAATAGTCTTTACAATTCGGTTCAGCTGTATGAGTTTTCGATAACTCCATCTTGTTTTGGTCTGGAAGGAAAGAAACAGCAAAACATTAATTAAGTAAAATATATGCAAGTAAAATATTAATTAAGGAATTATTAAAAGTCAGAAGTTGAATGTTGGAAACAATTGTAATTTATAAAAATAATACAATAATTGTTTTGAAAGAAAAATAATTTATCATTTGAAAATGTAAAAGCATAAAATAAGTAATATCTACACACAAATCATTCATTTTGTCGATATCATCAACACTTAAGCAGGGGAAACATTTTTATTTGAATGAAGAAAAGATTAATAATACTATGAAAAAGCTGATATTTACTATACACTAATGTGTACAATATAATTATATATATTTCTTTTGATTCCACCAGGAATCTTGTAATTATACATATGCATCAGTTAAAATTGGTAAGCATAAATGCAGTTATTGCAACAATGGTATATGTAGTTTGATGCAAAATTTACTATAAAAGAATTTTGCATAAAAGGGTTTATAGAAACAATAGACTTTGAAATTTGAAAGCGATCATGAAAATAATCCAACGTATGAATTTCGTTATCCTTTTTTTATGAACTAATATTAGAAATAATTATTGTACAGGCTGTGATTTTGATTTAGAAACCGTACTCTTTTAATTTTGGCCCTGACTCGGGAATTACCCAGCTATTTTTCCACAACAGCCCTCAATCATAGCTTAGATTCAGTTTGGTTTGGTTTGAGTTTGGTTTAATTTGGCTCTTTTTTTAGCTCAAGAACCATAATTGGCTAAACTGCGTCATAAATAAGTTTAAATGTTAAAATCAAGGACATATAAAGCTGAAAGATCAACAGCAATTTCTGAATCATGTGCTGAAAACATGGTAAAAATTGCAAAATTGATTTTAAAAAAAATAAAGCAAGCTGTAACGCAAGCAAAGAAAAGGAATTATTAAATACGCGGGGAAAAAAATCCAAAAAGTTAAGATTTGGATGTGTATTCCATCCATCCAGTCACGCAAGGTAGCAGATGAAGAATTAAATAAGTCGTGGTGTGATTCAAAAGGACATTCAATCAAAACGTGGTTGGCAGTAAAATTAGTATGACAAGTGGGATATACGGTCGCGCTTTTCTCCAAAAAGAAAATGCTTATAAGTAAAATGAGTATGTTCTATAATGGAGGTGAGATCCTATACGAATTGTATAAAGTCTAATTCCAACGACTTATCGAATCTTCAGACGGGCCACGCATTCTTCCGTTTTACCCCTCTTGCCATTTTTTGGGGGTCCTCTGATGCATCTGGACGCTTCCGAAGTTTTCTCGCAAATTGTCGATAAAATTTCCAGGCATTAAAGGACTCCAAGGAACAACAAGGGTGAAACGGCGGAACGCGTGACCCGTCTGAAGATTCGACAGGTCGTGTGAACTAGGCTTAAGAACGGTAGGCCCCAATCCCTATGAAGGTTTGATTGAATGTAATTTATTATGGATCTGTAGATCCTAATTACCCTTAAAAAAACGATGTCTAATTAACGATTTCTGTTTGTTGATGCTATTAGTTATTATTAGTGGCACTTGCTATGGACAAGCTTCGCCGAGGCATCAGCGAGCTTTAAGTCAAAAGAAGCGCCTCTTGTTTTGAAATAGCGCCAACAAGGACCAAGAGAACGACTTTGCTACACACTCTTCACAGTCCTTTGTACAACTGCATTTTACAGGGGGGGGAGGACATTCATACACTTTACAGATAGAACACTGAAGAACAACTATGCCCGAACCTGAACGCCCAGCTCTAGGGGAAGACGTGCTCTCCCTATGTCAGGACACCGGCACGTTTTTGACACTGCATATGGGGAAGACGCGCTACTGCTATGTCAGGACGCCGGCATGTTTTTGACATTGCATATAGGGGGAAGAAGTGCTACTCGTATGTCAGGACACCGGCCATGTTTTTGGCATTACATATAGAGGAAGACGTGCTACTCGTACGTCAGGACGCCGGCCATGTTTTTGACACTGCATATGGTAATTGATAAAAGAGAAGATAGACAGATTCAACTTAGAAAATTAATCTTAAAAAATAGAAATGAATAATGATCCTTCAAATATTCATACAGAAACGGAATGTCACGGATTTCAAAATAAAAAAAATCACTCAGTAACTACTTCAATAAGCAGAAAAGGTGTTCAGAATCCCTTATAACGGAATAACCTATCCCTTCCATCAGATAATATCACCAAGTGCTATTTCCAGACCATTGTCTTATCAGTTTGCGGCCTTCCACACACATTTAAGGGCGGAAGCAACCGTAACAGTGAGCAGAGACAGATCTCTCAAACAAAACTTGCACGGGCGGGGTTCTGATACGCGAGTAATTTACGGTCTTACAACTACATTTAAGTTTTAATAGTTGCTAAATATCTGGGATAATTGCTCGGTAGTTGTTGACGCCCGTGCCGCGGTCTTCCATAGGAGGAGTCCGCATTCGGCGGTCGCTGCATCTGTTTGAAAGATTGGTTCTGTCTGTTGCTTTCCCAATCCCCCGAGATTCGGAAGGTGGTCTATCGAGTAATTACTCTCCGCCGTACGTGAAGGATCTATTAGCGGTGTGACATTGAAAGAGATGGACTGTATGGTGAGGACGAGAAAACAACCCAAAAGATTAGTTCCTCCACAGGGTGAGAAACAAGTGGGCGTAGATAAATAGTTCTGATTTGGTTTCCGAGGTGGACAGTTAAGGCTAATTGCGAAGATTTCTGATAACTTTCTCCTTTGGAGATTAATGCGCTTGTGGACAGATGTTATTGGTTGAAACAAGGTGTCTTTTCCCGGGCGATGGCACACCCAAAGAAAATACATCTTGTACATAGAGAGAAGAAAGCAATTCAGTTATGGTAACTTTTAGTTTAGATAATGAAAATTTTATAGAATGAATGTTCAAATTTTCGAGAGCAAAATGGATAAACAAATTTACGTTGTTTTATGTTATACCTCCGATGATTTATTAAAACCTCTTCACTCGGAAAAAGTATTTAATAACTTAATACAAGAGTTTGTTTATTGTTCCGGAAAATAAATATATATAAATGTTTCAAGTTGAATTTCTCCGAAAAGTTAATTGGCCTCTTTTAGCCATTCTGTAGGTATTTTTAACAATCAGAATTGAACAAACAATAAATAAAACCCTTAAACCGTCTTGAACATTGACTTCTCGAGTCCAAAGGGTCAATTTAATTAACATTCATCCAAAGCTGTATTAGCTAAAAGAAAAAGGTACGATGTAACAAGAATAAACAGCTTTAAATAAATAAAAATCCAAATATAAAGCCTCCAAGAGATTACATAAATGGTATATAACAAATAATTACTATCATTCATGTAATAGTTACATCTTCCTATTAACAAATTATATTAGATCGGATAAAACAATCATTTATATGGTTAAAAATCTGTTTGGATAAAAATGTATACAAAAACATATTTTTTAACATTTCATGCCCATGCATTTTATTTGATTTCCTGATGCATTTTTCATATTTATTTCCAAACTGATGCGCTTACTAACTACAAATATTTTATTCCGAATGCATTCTCTTATTAATTTACTACTACATCATAGTTACAGGAGGCCAAAATGGGCTTCAGGTCGAAACGGACAGAGAATTGAAAGAAAATGAAGGATGTTCGAAAGAAAAGGGGAAAGGGTGGAGGAGGAGGATCCTTACAAAAATGATGATGAACTCTCACGGCAATTACTCCAAGGATCAAAGGGTGGTGGTGACAGCCTCATCACAATCGATTGCCAAACCTCATCGCCACCTCCGCACAACTCAACAGGCCGTGTCAGAAATCGAAAATTCGATCAGAGGCCACACCATATATTTAAAAACCACTTATCTATCCAGTCAGCACATGCGGCACTTCAATTTCTCAAACGTCAACCCGCTGGGCTCTTCCCTCGCACAAAAGGACGATGGTCTTGTTCTATTGATTAGCAATTGTCCCAGCGGCTATGCGGGCAAAACAATACAAATTAGAGCAACACCTCGTTCCGATTACAACGGAATACTACACCGTAGACCGTGGAGGGAGTGGCCCTCTCAATCTTGGCGATAAATTAACGGATGCTGGAGAAACGATTGTGGGTGGGAGGGAACAGTATAGGTGCCGTGATTGACAGCTTTCGAGTGGGAAGTCTTATTGCATTCGTTCTATGGTCAGATGCCTTTTTTGCCAGGGCCATTTCTTTTTTTTTTGAAGGAGGTGGGGTGAATTATTGGACTCCACCCTGTAAGATTTTCTTTAAAAAAAATTATCGGCATCGTTCCCTGCCCCTCCTCAGGGCCAAAAAACCACACCCGCATACGAGGGCTGATCTGTGAGATCATCCCCCCTTCATCAAGATGGTTCAGGGAATTCATAATTCACAGCAGGATATGAAATTTAACGGTGTATTAATCATCTTAGGGGATCTAAAGGCAAGTAAAAATTTTCAGGAACCTAGGATAATTATATTATACAATTCTATCGTTCCTATAAAAATTATTTCATGTATTGTCATACAAAGGATCATGAAGTATTATCTATTCAAAATTTATACTTGTTGCTATTTTTATTAATTTAACAATTAAAAATTTTCAAAACATTGATTTTCGAACCTTGACGAATTCCAACGCACCCAATATCCACCAATTATCAAAGATGAAAATCTAGCAACACATATTTAGGCAGGCATAAAAAGTATAATTAAATTAAAATTATTAGAATTCCTGTATTAAAAAATTGCTTTATCCTTAAGATGGTCATCCATTTTTCACAACAAATTTTATAATAAAGCAGAGTGGTACAGTGGAAGCGTGCCTGTCCCATAACCCAGAGGTCCGTGGGCCGAAACCATGTTCTGGTTCCGCTAGTTCATTTTTATAATGGCCGGGATAGCCTGGTTGGTAGAGCGTTGAGGTCGTATTCCTTAAGCTGTGATTTCGAACCTTGCCGGCCTAAGACTATCTAAGTGTGTGTGTGTGGTTAACGCTCGTTAAATATGCCGTGGTCACAAAGTCTTCCATGTCGAGAGTTATACCACTAGCGGTACCGGTTCAGAGGTGATTGTTCCAGATCTAAATTATGATCTATGAATGAATGAATGAAAAGAATGAATGAAGTCAGCTCCGCAAAAAGGGTTTGTGATGTATGTGAGCTAGAAATCAGACTTCTACCCTCGGGTACTCAGGGGTCCATGCCCCAGAAAGCTACTACACCCCTCCTTCCCTTGTAAAGTGGAACACGACAACAACAACACGAACAAGTTCTATAATCTATGTGGTCCACATGTAATGATGCAATGCTTTATATTATACGATTCACTTCCATTATAAAGAACTCAGAGCTTATTTTCGATTAAAACAAAAATATTAATTTTTTTTAAATAAGAAATAAACAAGAATCTTTGTATTGCTAAATAGTAGGAATCAACTGACAACCGTATTAAAGGTGATAAGTACACGAAGAAATATGTAACCAAAAAATCAAATCCTCTCATCAACAATTTACTCATGCAGACATCTGGATATAGAACCTATTTAAGATGCTCACCGTTCTAAGACGAAACGAGGTTCTTCACGTCCTCTTCGGGAGCGGACGTTTTGCGGTCAGGTAAGAAGGCACTAGGCGGGATCTCTCGAAGATGGAGACGGGAGAGTCTCGTTCCGTTTGCCGGTGAACGCGAGCTCTTTTCTGCTTCTTTAACTGGTTGTTTCTTTGGACTAACTGACACACCAGTTCCTTGATATCTTCCAGTTTCAGATGATTTACATCGATATCAACTCCTAGAATGATAGAAAAATATAATATTAACCACTATGTTCAAAAAATATAACCTGTACAAACACAGGATTTGCTCAAACGAGTAATGAAATTAGATAGTGATTCATTTCCAATTCTACTATACATTTAGTAATGTAATCTAAATATCATTGTTTTTTCCTTGAGTTTAACTCTTTGATTACTGATCCGGCCCGACCGGCCATGTAAAATATTTCCGGACAGGTTACTTTCTGTTTCATGCGATAAGAGAAGGATGTTAAATGAGTTATCAGCGGGAATATTCTACATCTTGCAACTTTCTTTTGAAATAGAAAGAGGCAATTCAGGATAAAATATGTGTTATCGTTTAGATTATCGTTTAGACCGAGTCAGTAGTAAAAAGGTTAATAAAAATAATTTTAATAACTTTTGATATTTAGAATGCAACATTAATCTAAAATAAAAGGAGCAACTATTGAATGGCATTTAAGACGTTGTACTCCTGAATACGTCGATCACTAAATTAATCTCAGTAGTTGTCACACTTAGCTGATTATAGGGATTCAGTACAGTAATATTCATTTGACAAGTGCAAATAAACTTAATTTTCAAAGTGCATTTAATAAACCAAATACATTTCGTTTTTTAACTCTCACGAATAAACAAAAAATTAATTTAACTTACACCAATAAATTTTCTAAGAGAATTTAATCAAACAAATATTTTTTCATTATTATGCCTTGTTTATCCATAATTAAAGACGAAATTGCTACAATTTTGAGTAAAAATATGTTTCCCTACAGTATTTTAATGATTAATTATTATTAATAAAAATTAATATAAATTTTATAAACAAGAAATACAATTTGCAAAAAATACTCTAAACTGCCCATTTTTTGGCTAACGAATTAAATAATTCACACTTGTGCCAAATAAGATGAATGTTTTCAAGATAAGAGAGCTACACAAGCGCCAAACACTGTTATATATGCATTAACAGTACTTGTGATATCAATTTCCTTATTCATCATTAAAGTCTATTTTACTTAAACTAAAAGAGTGAATTTGCATTTTATTATTTTATCAATTGGCTTGCAATGATTGATTGGCAAGAAGCAATACGTTTCATTCTTATAATATTTTTTAACCCTTTACCGCATATGGGCCCATATATGGCATTGCAGTTTTGATTCAATTTTATTTCCAAATTAAGTTTTATAGAATAATTCAAATTATTTTAATTCATCAAATATATATTTAGAAATAATAAAAGGCAAAAAAATTGTCTATGATTTTATGACATTTCGAAATAACCTCACTTTTGTGCGAGTGGGTGAAAAAGCAGAATGGAAGTGCGAGTGATTCGTTTTCAAAAAACGATAACAGAGTAAAAAGCAAGTACTTTTTGACAAAAAAAAATTTTTTTTTTTCATGATGTCGATTTACTCATCTTTGTTGAAGGATAATAATTTTTTCGCTTTTCAACTGTAATGGTTTTTGAAGTGCATACGAGTCCATATATGGTTGCGTAAATAAATAAATAAAATAAAATAAAATAAAACTTTTCCATTATTTATCTTTTAATATGTTTTATTGATAATTAAATAGAGTTATTTCCCCCTGAAGGAATTTTTTTTAACCCTTTATCGATTCATGCAGTAAAGGGTTAGAAGTCTGAATGAATAAAATATTAAATAATAATTTCACAATTAATTGAATAAAATTTTCATAAAATATTATGCTCAATGTTACCATTGTTCTGTTGGTATGTCTACAGCGTCTTTTATTATAAATATAAGAAAAAAATTATTTTTGTGAAAGCCCAAGTAAATTTAAGAGTATGTTTATATACCTGTAACTATAACTAATTAACTGAAACTTAATTAATTGCAAGATGTTTATTACTAATAACACAAATAATAAAATATACCGACCAACAACTCGTCTCTGTGAGACAATAAAAAATCAAAATTTAAAGCCGCGTATAACACACCTGCACATGCCGATAACATTCGCCTCCCTCCATATTCCCAAAAGAACGCCAGTAATACAATCGATTTAATATTTTATGGAAACTCCCAAGTTACTCCCTGTATCAATTACATTTTCTCCAGTAATTAATCATTTTCCTTAGTGCCTCCTAAATTCCAATGACACAGATGTTTCAACCATGTCGCAGTCCGTTTCGCAAGATCTTCAATCTGTTCCCATAGCAATTACGACAGACGCGAACCAAAGCGAGGAGGAGGCGGAGTCGTTAGAGAGAGAATTCTTCGAGTGTGACGTCACGCATTTAACAGATGGCAGGCGGACTGCGGAAAACCAAATACCTTTATATAAAAGAAGGTACAATTAAATACCGTGCCATGAAAGCTGACTGGGAGGGTCCGGTCTACTTTCTTGTCGTCCCCCTTGAAAGTGACCTCATCTGAGCACTTATTACTTTACTCTTTGATGTCTTGTATCGAAAAGAAAAAAAAAAAGAAAGAAAGAAAGAAAACTAACTTCTTCGTTTGATTACATACATTGTTTATTTTTTTTTATATTCATAATGTTTCGAAACCTGTGTCGTGCTGGTGACCGCATTTCTCTCACGCTACTCAGGTCCTGATTGGTTGAGGGTGGCCTCACAGACCAATGGTTTGATGTCGAGGCGGGTTCAGAATGAAGTGCAGAGGGAGTGATTTGCATGCAACCTTGTGGCAAAGGTACCCGGATTTGAAGGAAAATATCTGATAGCAGAAGTTATTGCTTTTGTCCCCCCCCCTCCCGCCGTTCCTCTTCCCCACCCAATAACATAGGCGTTAGTGTCAAGTATACACGCATGAATTGCTGCTCCCTTTGATTTTTTTTCTCCTCACCTCTATTAAGGAATAATGAATCATTCCGCTCGTTTTCGAGGCTATTTGCAATTCTTTTAAGAGGTAAGAAACCATTGAATTAACATATGTTTCTGTAAGTGTCATTACTGAATAGGAATGGAGAGATTTATAAACATCACCGTGAGAATTCAATGTAAAACTAAGAAACATTCAAAGTTGCACAAGATGCATAGTTTTGAGAAAATGATATTGCACTGCCTCTTGTTTCAAATATACGTTTTACTCGGCTCTTTTGTATATATATCCGCGAAATCTCATCTAAACAATGAATCCATCACAAATGCTAAGTCTTCGTAATGAATATTTTTGAATCGAATACACGTGTAAAAAGAAGTAAAATTGTTAAAATTCAGTACGACAGCTTAGTTCTATATTGCTGTTGTTCTCGTTTCTAATGGCACTTGCCATGGACAAGCATGGATGCCAACCAGCGATTTTAA
>JAOUZG010031479.1:3460590-3481007 GCA_026289955.1 Argiope argentata | reverse complement strand
AATGGCACTTGCCATGGACAAGCATGGATGCCAACCAGCGATTTTAAGCCGAATAAGCGTCTCTCGTTTTGAGGTAACGCCAATTAGGGCCAAGAGTACGACTTAGCTACTCACCCATCACATTCGCTTGCACAGCTATTCTTTACAGGAAGGCATATTCCTGTAAAGAATATGCCTTCCTGTAAAGAATAGAACACAGAAAAACAACCATGCTCGAACCGGGATGCTCATTTCACAAGGAAAACGCGCTACCTCTTCGCCAGGCATTTTTATATTAAAAATAATTTACTTTTTTTTATACACAGAAAGGAAAACGTAGTATTGCAAGATCTAGACACTATAACAACAAATGAACCAATAAAGCGTGCTTGTTAATTAAGGCAATTTGTAACAGCAGAAATTACAATCCGCTTTATCACATTATAAGCTCACACGCTGGAGACCGGGCCTAGGGGTGACGTTTCCTTTCAGGTTCGAGTTCTGATTCCGGCATGGTTATTCTCTGCTCTTGTGTTCTATCTGTGAGGTGTATGAAAGACCCCACCCCCACCCCTGTAAAACGTGATAGTGGCAAGCGAAAGTGTGTGTTCTCTTTATAACGAGCTAGAAGTCAGATTTCTGCTCTCGGGTGTTCGAAGGCATTTGCCAACAGAAGTCACTGCACCTCCGTTTAAATCGTTGGCGGGCGTGTAAAGTGCCGTAAGTAACAACAGTATAAACCTACATAGCCGCTGAAAAACAGAAATATCGTGACTTTATCTTTTTCTGAAGTTACGGTACGACAGACTCTGACTAATCTCAAGGGGCAGTTACACGACGCCTTCGAATCTCCGACAAGCCACGCGTTCCCCTGTATTACCCCTCTTGTGTTTTCTTGGGGTCCTTTGATGCCTGGCCACTTTACCGACAATTTTCGGGAAAACTTCGGACGCTTCCACAGACGTCAAAGCAACCCAAGAAACTGCAAGAGGGGTGAAAAGGGGAACGCATGGCTCGTCTGAAGATTCACAGGTCGTGTAACTGCGGCTTCAGAAGTCACAGTAATTTTGATGCATTCAGATATAATAAATATTGCACTCATCTAATTTTGGCACATTTAGTTAAAACTATTGATCTTATTTTTTCAACTCACATCAAAAGTGCAAATGAAACTTCTCACTCAATTAAAGAAACCCGAAGGTGTTCATCGTAGAACAGAATTCACAATCACGAACCCAGGCCATGCCCCTGCGCATTCAATTCAAGGAAGCTTCTGCATTTAGCCACCCAACAGAGGTCGGATTAGGCGAGATAAATCGGGCCTTTAGTCGGGCCGAATGATCGATCATCCCATTCCACCCCGATTCCAGTGGGCACGAAGAAGCCCAAATACGAAGAACAATTCCAAAAGAATAGATCTCGAAACGCATTACCTTACAAATCACGTCTCTTGCTGGTAGCAGAGGGTGTGCCCCACAACATACCTCGCCCGCTTCCATTATTCCACCCCGTTAAGAGAAAAATAGTCCATTCTTTTTCTTCTCCAGCCGATAATGTTCCACCAAGAAGTCCACTGCATTATCTCCAGGAACTAAATCCTGAAGTTTATTACCTTTTAAAAGAGTCGGCCGTGTTCCATGATTCACGCCATTAGAGTCTGCAGGAGGGCTGACTGGGAAAATGGAAACCATAAGTTTCGCACGTCCTGTAGCAGAAGGGGGTACCGAAAATCTCGCTCTTGTTCTAGTAACTCCCCCAACGGATGTCCCGCGTCGTCATTGTGCCTCTGGAATAGAGAGGTAGTCACTTCGGAAACGACAGCGCACGTGCCTGCCACGTGTGGAATGAGAAAATGAGGCACAGGGGAAGAATGTGTTTCAGGGACTCGAACCTCACGGTGATGACTACGAACATGACGTATTTCATTAAAATTGAGGAATGAAAGACTGTTTTTTCCCTGATTCATAGAGATGGAAGGGGGTTTACTCTCCATATAAAAATTTATAAAAATCTGATTTTATAGCATAGCAATTGAATGGGATTAAAAAAACACACTTTTATTTTTTTCGATTTTTAAAAAAAGGTTAAAATTTTTTAGATTCAAAATTTTTGACAAAAACACTTGAATTTACTGTAATATGGTAATTACAGCATTAAAAAAAATCTAATGTGAAGCAATCGTTGTCTTACCATTTCCGAAATAACCATCTTATTTTTTAAGAGATTGTATCATAATGTACGAATCTGCAAAAATACTTAAATATTTACATCTATTTACATCTGGATTGGACTTTTTAAAAATTTCTTAAATTTAAAAATCCTTATGTAAAAGCTTTTAAGATAATCAGAAATGTAAATATTGAATGAAATATTTAAAGCGTCACAGATGTATGTGAAATACAGAATATAACTATTTATAAAACACTATAGTTACTATACTATAGTTTAATCTATGAAAACTTTTGAAACATACGAATAGCTCAAATTATCTTTGTTGAGAGTAATGCATCTGTTATATCCTTTTTAACCCCTTAACCGGTTTATTTTTCTTACTATCTAATAAGACGACACCTTCTATTTTGGAAATATTTTCTTATTTTGATTCAAATAGAAATCCATGGAATAATTGGCTTATCTACGTATTCGAAGTCATTTTACTATTGAATTATAATTGTTATGAATGATTTATTTTTTGTTTACAATTATCAAAATTCGATAAATCGATGCACGTATGGCGTACGGGTAAACCGGTTAAGGGGTTAAATAGTTGTAGACTAAATTAAAAAAGCCGTTAAACGTATTAATAGTTAAGCCTATTGGAGGAAGATTATCTTTTCTCCAATAGAGACATGATATCCGACGTTCAAATGCTATTTTTCTCAAGTAATATTTTTTTGTTAATTTTTCTAGATGAAAATCAATGGATGTCCTTTAATGTTCTTGGTACAAAATTCTTTAGGGCTTAGGATTTCACAGTTAAAAATGTACTTTTAACCATTTATGCACATTTGACGTATCAGAACGTCGTACATTTATTTGGGCAAAGAAGCGAAAGACATTCTGATACATCATTGAAAATCTATCGTTCTTACAAGTCTATAAAATTGCACATGCTCCAACTGTAATCCCCTCTTCAAATAAATGTATACCAAAAAGGTTAAAACACATTTTTAATGAATTATAGAATTACATCGATTAATTTTTTGAATTATCGATTCATTTATTAAATTCATGATCGAAGTATGCACAAAAGTATTCCATAGATCCAATATACCGTCCCTTTCTACGGTTCCATATGTCTGTATATAATCGCAATGTCAAAGCCCCCGCAACATTAAAAGAGGGTCGAGATGGTTTATCCGAAGCGTATTTTCCCGCTCAACCCCCCTCCTCAAAACATAATGGAGGGTGGAGACCGAACAAAAGCATATTTCCCCTCCTGTCCTCCAATAATAAATATCTCCCCCGCCACACACTTTTGACTTTAATATTAAACCGCCTGCTGATCCTTGCGCACAGTTAAGGCAGCACACAGAACACCGTCACAGAGGAGTATTGTCGCATGGATATTGCCCATTATTTGATTGATCTGTTGACGTAATCCGTAAAGCTGCTGTTTCAGTAATCGGATAGAAGGATTTTTTTTTTTTTTTTTTTTTTTTTGCAACCCAAGTGAAAGTAAAGGGGGTGTTCCACATGGATTTTACAAGGCAGCTGCAAGTGTGAGCACATAATCCAGTCATGGTGAAATAACGATGATTAATATCAACTATCGATGATAACCAAAATCGTTCTATAAATGAATGAATTCAGAGCCGAATATTTGAATTTAATAAAACAGTTGCTATTAAATTATTTGTACATTATTATAAAATTTGACATAAATTTTATTTTCTAAGTCGAAAAACCGTTTCTATTTTTTTTATCACATTTCGTAGGTTAAAACTAGGTTTGAGATTCTCTGAATTATATCGCTGTAAATTTATTAAGGGAATCGACACACTTGAAGAAGAAATATTTTCATTTTTGCCGACATTCTGGCATAGAGATAGCGCGTCTTACTCGTGATCTAGGCGTCCTGAATTTGAGCGTCCTGGTTCGGGCATGGTTGTTCTTCTCTGTTCTATCTATAAGGAGTGTGAAAGTGTCCCCGTGTAAAAAGGGGCTGTGCAAGCGAATGTGACGAGTGAGTAGCATTAAGTCGTACTCTTGGCCCGAGTTGGCGCTACTTCAAACAGGAGACGTTGATTAGGCTTAAATCGCAGACCACCTCAGTTAACTTGTCTATGACAAGTGCCATAAGAAACAGCAACACATTTTCATTTTGCTTTAAATATAATTTATTTTATACAAAAAAGAGAACACGCGCCTTATTCAAGCCCCAGAAGAATTTTTAAAAAATAACTAACTTTTCCCATAAATCATAAAATGAAGTAATTTAAAGTATGACGTAGAAAAATGCAAATAAAAAATGCAATTTTCATTAGCTACATTTTGTGTGGCATATTTGGCAAATAGCCAACGAATTTCCTTTTTTTTTAACCATAAAAAATAAGGTTGATTATAAAAAGTTAAATTTAATATATATATATATAAATGAATTTATAAATCTGATTACAAAATTGAACCCATTTTCGTCATTTTTGATTTAATTTACTTTTAAATAATTTTCCTCCTTTTAATAAAATGACTAAATTTAAATGAATTGCTGAATGTTCAAAGAAATATCAATAAAAAAGGCCCGTCAACTGCTGTTATTAAATTTACATAACAGAAATATAACATTTCGATTTCGTTGGCGTCCTGGTAGAGGGGGGGGGGGTAGCGCCTCTTCCCCGTGATATGGGTGTCCCGGTTCGAACAGGGTTGTTCTGTATTCTATCTGAAAGGTGTATGAATGTAAAATGGGGCTGTGCCAGTGAATGTGATAAGTGAGTATCTAAGTCGTGCTCTTGGCCCCAATTCACGCAAGAGACGCTCATTTTGGCTTAAAATTGCTATTGCATCAGCGAGTTTGTTCATAGTATTAGCCATTATAAACAAAACGTTTTTTACGAATAGAGCAAGAATTTTAGGGACGAAAATGAAACGATAATAATATTTTCATGGCTAAAACCCATTGTGAAAAAAAATAAAGAGAAGTTTATATATCCACGAAAATATTTTTTCAAAAAAAGAAATCAGATTCCAAACTTGGATTAATCACTCATTTCACAATTACCGATCCATTTTTCGCGCCAAGATACCCCCCCCCTCCTCGCCCCACACCATTTTCCGATTCAGCTGTCGAGGTATTATTATGCACGTATTACATGCGGGTAGGTGCAATTACGATCGGACTGCAAAAACAGCTGTTTTTAGCGGCTCGCTAACGTATGCACGGGATGATGCGACGCTTGTTTTCCCACGGTCCCGAGCGACACACACGGCAGGCAAAAAGAAAAGAAGTCACGGCACCTGACCAACCCCAGTTATTTACTTTATTTCAACACTTCCAGCCCTCGAGCGAATTATTAAAAGGAACGAGCGGTGCGTAGTAGAGATAATAAAAATGGGGATTTAGCGACGATGAAAAAAAATTTATCACACGCAACTTTTTCGTTATGTTTTGTGATACATGTTTTGAATTTCTGTAGGGTTGCAGCTTAACGAGGATTGTCGTTGGTACTGGGGAAAGGTTTGATATGTAAATTTTTGCTTTAGATATGAAGCATCGATAATACAAGTTTCATTATATCTAATTTTAATTTGCTTAGGCTTCTTCTGTTTGATTTCATTTAATATATTCGATCTAAAATCGAGGAAAGATGTTTTTTATTATATTCGAAATCGATCTTAATGTCTCGTGGTAAAATGACTCCACAATATACAACATTAATTTCAGTAAAGCTTAACTTTATAGTTGCCTATTTTTATTACTTTCTGATTAAAAAACACAATTTTAATTACACATGTTCTATTTCAATTTCCAAAAGAATAAAAAGAACCTGAGATATTAACATGAATTTTTTTTAAATAACTTATGGTAAAAGCATTATTATTATTTTTATATTAATAATTTTATAAAAACAATATAGGTCATGGATTTTTAAGCGAAGATTTAATGCAGATAAAATATAAAGAAAATTTTCATTGCAATACACACTGAAATTGTGTATACTATTATTGATATAAGATTTTAATTCAGTAACAATCATTGTTGCCATTCATTATAAAATAATAATCATTGTTGCCAATCAGAAGAAAATTTTCATTGCAATACACACTGAAATTGTGTAAACTATAATAGATATAAGATTTTAATTTAGTAATAATCATTGTTGCCAGTCAGTAAAAAGGAGTGCTTATTTTTGCCATTCATTATAAAGTAATAATCATTGTTGACAAATAGACGAAAATTTTCATTGCAATACACACTGAAATTGTGTAAACAATAATTGATATAAGATTGTAATTAAGTAATAATCATTGCTGCCATTCATTATAAAGTAATAATCATTGTGGCCAATCACTTTTCTGTTGGTTTATTCAGCGCAAGAAAATGGCAAATAATAAATTCAATCTCTCCGCCCATAAATTAATTAAATCCAATTATAGCTCAAATTTCTTTGGTTAGAAGAGTGCTGATAAAAGAAAGCAAGAAAAATGTTTTTCTTATCATGGTTTATATTTACAAAGCTTTTTCTTTGTATATAACTCTTTTAGCATCAAGAATGACCCCCTCCCCCCATTTTCTGAGTGAATGCATAGTAAAATGGCCTATTTTAACATTTAAAACCTCATTAAAATAAGAACTACCCAGGTTATGCAATTTTAGGTTCAAATACATGCACCAAATGAATTAAAAAAATTTTAATATTAATACATCAATTAATACTTTAATTGTAAAAACAAATCTGAAGATTCTAATACATATATTAAGGTATATAAACTATCTGATATTTTTTTTCTAGCATAAGAAACGAATTTGAACCCCAAATCTATATTTTATTTCCCTATTTTTTCTTATACATACATAGTATAGAAAAAGTATAGTAGTCGTCAAAAAAATTCGAACAAAAGATTTTGAAGAATCTCCACGTTTCAAATCTCCATGAGTTCGAAAAACACATTTTTCGAAAATTTCCGCTTGTAATAAAGATAAAACAAAAATGCTTTGAGCTAGATGGATAAAATTTGGTATAAAACGACTAATATCGAACTCCGTAGAAAGGAAGCATATCTAGGCGTCAACAAGTCGGTCTGTAACTATAAAATAAAAATAAAGAAAAAAATTCAACACACATACATTTAACCCCTATAGTGCAAACACCACTCAGATTTTAAGCCAGAATGAATGAGGAATTGACCATGTATTGGTTTATAATTCCAGAAATCTATAAATGCAATGAATTAAATATATTAAATTTGGCATGGGATTTTGTGAGAATAAGTGTCGTTATTAAACATATTTTTGTTTCAATCGATTTCGAAAAAAACATCTAAAATACAGATTTGATCTTCGGATGTTAGTAATCATTAAGGATGCCACGACTATTAACGCTAGCCAGGGTTTAATCGCCAAATACCTCGCCGAAGATGATGTGACAGATTCAGTAAGAATGCTGAATTCAAGCCAAAGGTTGATAGATGGTAACTATTGTATTCCAGTGTTCTCTTCAGCATGCGAGAAAGTTTTTGGGAGACCATTCTCGCTGGTTTAATAGAGACAAATCGAAACAATTTATATATCGCCAAATGCGGGCGATAGAGCTCCATATCTGAACTCTACCCCAGAACAATTAGCCGCGCGACAATCCGAAGAGTCCAACCACCTGATTCATCGGAAGAAAAAACAAACCCCGAGCCTCCGATAGAAATCAGGTTTTAAACGAGCAATAAATTAGCATCAGAAGCGTGAGAAATTTCCTCCGAAGTAGAGGCAGCTGCAAACTTGCCGGACAATGCTGCCGATAATTATAATTACTCTAGAGCGACGTAAAGAAGCAAAAAGGGTTCGTAAAAATATTAAGCTGGAACCGTAACCGCTTGCGTGTGGAATCGTGATTTAATGATGGCTGATAGGAGTTTAGGCCTAATTCGTTGAGATTTTTATTTTTTATTTTATTTAAGTCAATGAACCATTCATTCGATGCTGCGAAAGACTGTACTACAATATTAAAAGAGGATGTCTCATTTAGTAAGACCTTTAAAAGGTTAATTGTTATTTTATATTATCAACTCCATGAAAATCCTCGCACAGAGTGATCTGATTGGTTGACTTGGAATGAAATTAACGATAAGAGAGTAATTAGCTCATTTTTATATTTTTACACTTTTAATGAATAGTTTCCATTCGCAATTAAAGTAATTAATATTAATATATGCAAATTAAAAAAAATATCTGATGTTTGTCGCAAGTTTAATTTAACAACCACAGATATGCCATTTGATTAAATGTTTCGATGTGATATTGTTTTTACTAATCCATCACTAGGACTTTAATTAATTCAGACAAGATGATTAATATTTGCATTCAAATGTTAGCTCCAAATAGCTGAAAACTAGTTTCAAAACTTTTAAAATGTAACAACTATAAATGAGTAAGTAGTTCAGGTATTATTATGTTCGAAATCGATTAAAAAAATTTTTTTAAAGGACTCATGAATATATGAATTTTAATTTACAAAATTAAATTAATTTGAAATAATTTTCTTTTTAAATTTTGATACTGAAAAAAAATGAAATAATTATCCAGTTTCAAAATGCACAAAAAATTATTAGATTATCCATTTTATATCTACTATAATTAAAGGAAAAAATTTCAAAAATGTCTCGACTAAACCCCTTTTTATTTTTTGAATACAATACAAAAACAGGAAATTGTATTTTTTAAATATAAAATAATAAAATATTTCTTCGTTATATAACAATTCTACATAATTATAAAAGTCTAATTTTTTTTTTTTTTTCATTTCATGTATTATCCTGAAAGAAAATCTCGCTTTCAAGGAATTTTTTTCCTTCTCTTTTCTTTACTAGACAGAACAATGGAATTCTTCAATCTCTGACTGTGCAAAGGCAAAGAAACGTAGAAATAATAAGACAAATACCTAAAGAGTAGTAATTACATATCCTACTAAACACACACCATTTAACAATGCATAGCACTTTGTATCCCGCTGTGCAGATGGATCGGACCGCACACATTTTAAAAACTTCCAAAAAGATCTTTTAAAAAACTTTTTTTTTCTCTCTTATCTCGAGTAGTGGAATCTTTCGGACACTGAAATTGAAACTGACAAACAATGACACGGGCGTGGTTATACTTTGAATCCAACCCACGCCAAATGTTCTATGGTTTCCGTATGCCTCAGTTCTCCATTGGTGGTCAGAGAGAAAAAAAAGCTAATTAGATAGCCTCTATTGGATCAAGGAAAAATTAGAGACTAGTATATTTGTCATTAAAAATAAAATAATAATACAATAAAAATAAAAATCTCCTTTGAAACATAATCGAAAAGTCATTGAGATAATATTTTTTTGGTGGTTGGTATATTTCGGTCACAGCGGGTGTTTTCCAACTGAAATCTTTTGTCTGCTTTCTCTTCATTGTTTATTATGCTCCCAAAAAAGATTTGGTGGGGTTAAATATAAATGACAGATACGTTAAATATAAATCTTAACAAAAGATGAAAAATAGTCCCTTGCAGGTAGTTTCTAGAAGATGAAAGGGTTTCTTTAAGGGGCAAGCTATGTATGAAAAAAGAAAAAGAAAAAAAAAAGAGTACATATTTTATACATGAAGCTTCATTCCAGAATTAAATTGTGTTTCAACTCATTTGGAAACTTGTAACAGAAGATTTCTCCGACTACATCAAGGGATAATATTTGCTTTTAAAAATATTTAAACTCACTCCAATTACATTACAAAATAAAGATATCTTTGTTCATAATAGTCACCTTTGTCCATAAAAATTAAAATTAAACTAAACCTTATTAGTTTCTAAATTTTTTATCTTAATTAGCCCATAGTAACATAATTCTAAAAAAATTATTTCCTGATCCCTTCCACATGTTCTAGTTAATTAATTCAACAGAAGCTTTGTAAAATAGCTGAATCAGCTAAAACGCTGGTATTTTCCCACACTCCGTGTGAAGGGATTGAAATTGTCCAGCCAAGCACATTCCTTTAACAGTACCTTATGGTTCCCTTACACGAGATGAGCATGTGATTTAGATGTCAAAGATCCTTATTAAAATCTAAAATTATATATTCACAGGGATAATAGTTTCATCAGCTTTTTGTCGTTCCGTTTTGTGTCGTTCTGTGTTATGCACGTCACTTCTGTTTGTACATAATGTGTGCTTACCGTGGTGGAATAAAACGAACTTAAACATTCTAAGTGTCGTCTATGTCTTCGAAACTGCCTTCGTTTACAACAAGTAATAATAATTATATATATAAAAAGTTCTTACGACGCAAACAATCACATGTGCAGCTCGTACAAGGGAATCATGGGGATCTTTTAAAGGAATGTGCTACACTGGACAATTCTTATTCCTTCACTCGGAGTGTGAGGATTAGTCGGTTTTTAGCCGATTCAGAAATTTTACAAAGCTTCTGTTTAACTAATTAACAAGAACAACTGGAATGGATCAGCAATAGGAGAATTAGAGATTTTTAGAATGAAGTTACTATGGCTAAATTAAGATAAAAAAATTGAACATTAATTAGGGTTTAGTTTAATTTTAAGATATCATTACATATATATTTGCATTGGGAAGTAATAATAACCATCATGAAATTAATCATTAACGGATGAATGTTAACACGAGAGAAATTTAATTACCAGACATCTCTTTATAAGAGGTATTTTAATTCTTTCATCGGCATTTCAATTGATGGCATTAAAAAATAAAATACAAAGAAGCTATTTCTTCAAAAAATAATTTTCGGGAAATTAAATTACATAAAAAAAAATCTTTTTTCCCTTCATCCAATCTTAATTTTGACTCATTGCTTAGATACTACACTGACCTTTAAAAAAAATCGTCATCCATATGCACCATATAAGGTCAGACGATTTTCCCACACAAAATATTACAGTTCCTTGTAGCCAGCCGTCCTCTACATCTTTATTACCTTCCATGTCCGGATGACACAGCTCTCCTCCTACTAATTTACAGATCCATTGTTCATCTTCTAGAGCAACAGAGAACAACGAAGCTGTATCGAACAGATTTATTCGAGGTACCTCATCGGCTTTTCTTTTCGGGGTGGTCTTGTCTTCAAAACCTTCCCGATCGTGTTCTCACTAAACCCCAAGAAATCGGTTTCGAAACACCACCAATTTTTTTTCCTTCCGCAACCAATCGGAGAAACGGTTCCAAAATGGTGAAAAAAAAATCCGTGACGATTTAGAATTGCGGGATCTCAACAGGGGTGGTCTACACTCCCGAGCTCCCTCACGTTGACAGGTAGCCTTTCAGGCAGAGTAAATCAATCGACTATATGCAATCGATTTTTTTTCCCCAATGCACACCTGTCGGTAAAGTTCTTTGCTGCCATATTCTATTAAGAGGACAAATTCGCATGATCCGATTTCATCCCTGATGGATTTATGGAATGACTGACTGATTGTCCAACTGATATTTAAAAAAATCGTACACAGAAAAAAAAAGGTTATTAGTATCACGAAAATGAATTTTGTTAGATAAGTAATTTGTTCCGCATGAATTAACATCTTCAGCAGAAGAAAAAGTTTAATTTTCCCTTCTCACCCAAAACATGATGTTTGAAAATGGTGCCCAAAACTAGAAAAACATTAATTATTGGACGTAATCATACAGCTGAGAGTCGACACCAAAATGAACATTTTGCAAAACTGCGCCAAAAAAGTTTCTGATGTAGCATTTTAATTACTGCATTATATAAATAGTCTGTTATGCTCTGCATTGGCACAAATTTAATTTAAGCAACAGACTTGATTCTACTATCCATATTCAGTGCCAATGGGCTCATCTCTCCAAAAATTGCGCAATAACACAATATGGAGATATTTGATACAATACATTGAAACAATTTAATTTATTATATTGAATCAAATTGAAAAAGTTTTAAAATACTACACATGTTTTTTCCTAAGTATGAATATTTTGTACAGCCCTTTTTGTTTACTACGTTCCAACCTCTTTAAAGCAACAAAATCGGTTGAAAAGAGATAGGCGTGGCTTTCTGAGATAAAGATTAGATACAAATGCGAACTAGAAATACACAAAATGATAGTTGTTTGAAGTACTTAATCAGACTCCCATTTGAAAAGAAAATAGTGTTCTTAATGTAATTTAAAAATTAAAATGCCGGCCTTCTGGCTCAGAGGTAGCGCGTTTTCCCTCGTGATTTGGACGTCCCGGGTACGAGTCCCGATTTGGGAATGGTTGTTCTGTGTTCTATATGTAAGGTGTGTGTCTGTGCCCCCCTGTATAAAGGGGCTGCGCAAGGGATTGTGATGATCTAGAAGCAAAAATCGAACTCTTGCTCCTAGTTGGCTCTACTACAAAACAAGAGACGCTAATTAAGACTTAAATCGCTGGTTACCTCCACGAGCTTATCCATGGCAAATGCCATAAGAAACAACAACAACAAAAATAAAAAATAATGATAACATTCAAAACATCGCCATCAAACCGATGTGAACATCACGTAATATACTTGATGTGAAGGTCGCTAATAAGCCACATTTAAATGCATCTTGAAATTTCATTTCTCAATCGTTAGATTTTATAAATTACAGCCACTGAGAATAAAAATTATCGGACAAATTTTTAGCATCACATAAAATCCACAATTCATTTGTTATCGAACAAAGTGCCAAAACTTAGAAAAAGGCTACTAGTTAAAAATTTGTGATGGAATATACGGCAACACCTGTTAAAAGAGTGGAAAAGTGAGTTATAACACCTGCATATCTCACACAACCTGACAGTCTTTCCGATAGTATGATACTTATTGGATCACCTGGTAAATATTCAAGTGTTTAAGCACCTGCGAATAAAAAAGACATTCCCGATTGCCCAACAAAAAGCCATCTGTTGAGCAAATCTGCGAAAGTGTGGTTGCAGTTACGTTAATGATGAAATCTAACACTCAAGCCCCCCCCCCCCTAAATTCAACAATGTTTCATCTTCCTCGCTTTTCAACTAAAAAAAAATCTCAGTATATACACATTGACTTGGGGTTGGCAGGGGACACAAACACCCCATCAGTATGGTACACCACATTTCAAGTAACTCCCCAAACCTTCCTTGGTGAAACGTGTCATGACGGGCTCTGTTATGCCCGATCTGCAGCTGCTTGCCAAACATAATCCTTACAAACAGGTAAAGAAACAGTTTATACTTAGAGAAATAGGTGTCTACGAAAGCCTTTGTGACACAATCGTCACACCTGGCGATAAGGAATGAATATATAACCTCTTCCAGTAGAAACTTACAGGGGGCACAATAGAAGGCAAGCTCCCCTCCTCAACCAACCAGTGGAGGCTGGTTATTGGTGGCTATAGGGGATATTGTAGCCTTGAAGAATTGATGTTAAAGCCAACACAACTGGTGGGCCAGCATTCTTCCAATGTTCCTGGCCGGGATTCAATGCAGCATTAAATGGTAATCTGGTTTCCCGTGTTAAACCACTTACTCAATATTCAACACCCCTCAAGTTGTGCTTACTGTTTACTGTAAGAATATTTTGTACAGTGTGGTATCTAGTTTAACGTGAATAAATATTTGACCTTTTGTTATTTATTTTAATACGTTAAAATGATTGCCCTCTTATAGATTTGTGCACGCTAAAGATTTTAAAAAATCTTTTCTAGTAATTTAAATACAATATTACATTTCTATACTTTTAATTATTGAAAAGAGTCATCTGATCACGGTTCCAATATTACCAGATTACTCCTGGAGTAATTTCAGACATGGGTTCCCTGACTGGGATTCAATGCAGCATTAAATGGTAATCTGGTTTCCCGCGTTAAACCACTTACTCAATATTCAACACCCCTCAAGTTGTGCTTACTGCTTACTGTAAGAATATTTTGTACAGTGTGGTATTTAGTTTAACGTGAATAAATACCTGACTTTTTTTAATTTATTTTAATACCTTAAAATTATTGCCCTCTTGTGCACGTTAAAGATTTAAAAAAATATTTTTTATAGTAATTTAAATTCAATATTACATTTTTATACTTTTGATTATTAAAAAGAGTAATCTGATCACGGTCACCCCGTACTAATTGCACTAATCCAATTCACCAATAAGAAATGAGTTATCAGAGACCTTCCTCTGCTATTATCTGAATGCATACATAAGATTATCAATTTAAATTAAATATGTTACATAAAAAAATATCATAACTACAAGGTTTATAACAGCTGACAGGTGTCGAATTTTGGGGAAAAAAATTGCTCACGTTTCGGATTATAATTGATAAATTATAAAGAATACATTATTTCAGTTTCAATTTTTATCATCCGTCTTGTAGATTCGGTTACCTCATAAAAATCATAACAACGGCCTGGACAAATGGATGTATCGAACAAGATCCCATCAAAATTCAAGACCACCCTCTCCGAACCATGTCATAGTAATCCTTAGCTCCCAACATATAGCAAATCCAATTTTACATAGGTATGATTTATTGCCGATTAGACGCGTCCGCAATTACTTTTAATCGAGGGAACCGAATCATGTCTTTTGAAATTAAAAATTCTCTTGTAGGTGCGGCTTGTAAGACCACCGCCTAGAAACAACACACTTGAGACTAAAATAGGAAAAAAAATATAGAGAGAGACGCGGACCTCACACATTATCATATATTGATTTTTTTGCAAGGATTTCTTCAGGGCATCTAGTTACTTAATCGGACGGTGCCTTATCTCAGAAAGATAGATTCAACTATGCGGAACAATTAGAGCACGGACAAGAGGTTTTCATCTTCCGATTGGGTGGTCGATCCTCTTTATTGGCAAAAGGCATCTTGTCCACGTGCAGGCAGATTATTGAGACGTCAATCGATGAATGGATCAATCAGTAACGATTAATCGCCATATGGGCCATTTAGGGCTCAACTTGGTGGGTAACCATTTTATTTTTTTATTATCTCGGGTTTAGTGTGTATTTCTATCTTGAACCTTCTCCAGATAAAAGGGTGGAGTAAATTATTTCTTGTGGTATTAGTTTCGTTCAGAATCGAGCCTGGAAGGCAGGGTGAGGCAGCCATAAGAACCAATGAAGAAATTCTATGCTTAATCAATTAAAAAAAATCCCCCCCTCCATCCGCCACCACGTTCGCGCCTGATTGATGTGTTGGAATGATGGACTGGGCATGCGCGTACGTCGCGCCCTCTCTGGGTGTGAGCTTTTAATGAATATTTAGCGATGTCAATCAGAAATGTGGTATAAACTAACATTCTGGCAACGGCTATGTTTAATAATGACCGTCATCCCCCAGACAGTAGTTTCTAGGGGGTGACTTCGAAGGTAGTGCAAAAAAAAAGGCATCTCGGTAGTGACAGGTACTTGCATCGAAGAATCATTGGCAGAATGTGTCACGATACGCATCTAAATTACGTCTAACCCAGGAGGCAAATCATGCATCACGTAGAATCAGTAAATTGAAAAAGCGAGAATGCCCTCCTTCCTTTCCAGTAAAAAGGCAAACCTATTATGACGCACTTTTTTCCCTCTTCTGAACTTGATGCCCGCTACGCTTCCAAACAAAATTATAATGGTGTTATCACACATTTTTAGCAATGAGGTATGATATACGAAAGAAAATTCACATTTAAAACAATGAAAATATGAAATATACTGGTCACCACACATCAATTGCTCTGGGGGGGGGTTTCGGAAAGAAGGGAAATAAGACATTTTACATGGCACAATCTCATGGTATGATTTTTAGCAATGAGATATGACTTTCAGATGAGAATTTATATTTAAAACAATAAAAATATGAAATATACCCCACAATACATCTTTTTTTTTTGAGGGAGGGGGATCAAACATTTTACATGGCACGGTTTCATAGTATGATTTTTAGCGATGAGGTATGATATTCAGATAATTTATATTTAAAACAATAAAAATATGAAATATACCCAACAATACATCAATTTTTTTGGAGGGAGGTGTGATCAAACATTTTACATGGCACGGTCTCTTGGTATGATTTTTAGCAATGAGATATGATTTTCAGATGAGAATTTATATTTAAAACAAAAATATGAAATATACCTCACTACACTTCAATTGCTGTTTTTTGTGGGGAGGGGAGGATCAAACATCTTACATGGCACGGTCTCATGGTATGATTTTTAGCAATGAGGTATAATATTCATACTCTGTTTGTTTTTGTGGGAAGGGGAGGATCAAACATTTTACATGGCATGATTTTTAGCAATTAGATACGATTTTCAGATGATAATTTATATTTAAAACAATAAAAATATGAAATATACCCCACAATACACCATTTTTTGGAGGGAGGGGGGGATCAAACATTTTATATGGCACGATCTCATGGTATGATTTTTAGCAATGAGGTATTATAATCAAAAGAGAATTTATATTTAAAAAATTGAAAATATGAAATATACTACACTACATATCAATTGTTCTGTTCTTTTGGGGGGGGATCAAACATTTTACATGGCACGGTCTCATGGTATGATATTTAGCGATGAGGTATAATATTAAAAAAATTGTATTTAAAACAATGAAAATATTAAATATACCTCATAACACATCAATTGCTCTGTTTTTTGGGCTGGAGGGGGGAATCAAACATTTTACAAGGCACGATCTCATGGTATGATTTTTAGCAATGAGGTATCATATTCAAAAGAGAATTTATATTTTAAATGAATGAAAATATGAAATATACCACATTACATATAAATTGCTCTGTTCTTTTAGGGGAGGATGGGGATCAAAAATTTTACACGGCAAGATCGTATGATCCGAAGATCTGTTAATTTTTAAATGGCAAGTTATTTTTTAAGGGCTTATATTCATAAAACAGCATTTACAATTAAAGTGTTAGATTCAATTTATTTCCACACTTTTTCGCCGACTACTGATGAATAGAAACTACGAGTTATTTGTAATGGATCTATTTTCTATATGCCACTAACTAAAATGGAGATTAACAGGAATTAACACCGTTAAGATCAAAATCCATCAACTTTGATTTTAAAAGTTGTTTCTCAGAACGTGTCTTCAAAACTCATATGAAGATTATTCGGCGAATGTTAGTTGTCTTTTATTATTATAATTATTTTCTTCTCAAAAAAGAACTTTTCCGTTCTCCATTTCGAGAAAAAACACAGCAGATCTCGAAAAAAAAAAATCAAAATATTTTCTATGTTTCGAAAAGATGCTAATTCCTCATTTCAATTCTATGCGGGTAATTAGCAGACCTCCATTAACGATAAACATCCGTTGAAATTATCATCGATTACAGAAATCCCGCCCAAATTGGCATACAGTTCTCGTTCGCTCGCACATTCGACCGTTCATAAATACACCTGCTCGTTCGGAAACCATGCGGATGACATTGCCCCAAGAAAGCGCGCACTATGCACCTTCCAACCGAGCAGATGCGTCCATCTGCGCGAAACCATCCCAGGTGTCTGCGCTATCTGCTGCTGGCGTGGACAGGGAATTTTTCTCACGGCCTTCTCCTCAGCTATGTATCGAAACCCCTAAAATGCCAAGAGGGTTGCAGCAGCGAGGATGCGCATTTGGCACATTTGGCGATCTTATCGCCAAACGGGCCTTGGAATGATTGAATGTGGATAACACGAACGATTGATAGGGTAATAGAACAAATTATAGATATTGAGTAGTGTGGTATATATATATATATATATATATATATATATATATATATATATATATGTGTGTGTGTGTGTGTGTGTAATGATATTTTTAAACTCTTAATTTTAATCCTAATTAATTTCCAAAGCCTTATCTTAATTTAGCCCATAGTAATATCATTCTAAAATATTCTCTTATTTCATGATCCATTCCACTCACTCTAGTTAATTAATTCAAGAGAAGCTGTGTAAAATTGCTGAAACAGCTAAACGCCTGTTACTTTCACACACTCCGTGGGAGAGATGAAAATTGCTGACCCTTACCTCTTACATGTGAGAATTGAAAATCCTCACTGAAATCCAAGTTTATAAGCTCTATAAAAAACATTTATCCCTCTCAAAGTCTTGGTATTTAAGACCAGGGATAATGATTTCCCGCCCCTTTTTGTACACTTAGCTTTCGTGAATTCTGTGTTGTGTCGTTCTGTCTTGTGCACGTCGCCTTCGCTTGTAAATAATGCCTGCTCCCGTGATGGAATAAAAAGAACTAAAAATTCAACCTGTATTCTCCATGATTTCGGCCACGACTCTGCTATTTATTCTCAACAAATTATTTAAATGTGTTTTTCATTATATATATATATATATATATATATATATATATATATATATAAATGGAAAAATAAAATAGTATATGGGCCTGAAATATAATTTTCCTTTGAAAGAAGAAAAAAAATTATTGATTGATTTATATAATATTTATCACCTTCATCGATATGTTAAAGGATTTATTTACTGGTTATTTCAACTTAAAACCCTTTAAAGTAAAAAAGGCTGTTACCCAACATTGATTGTCGCTTACCACTTTATTAAATAAGTTTAAACTTGAAAGAGAGAGAGAGGGAAAAAATCACTTAACCCCTTAACCAGTTAATTTTCCTTACTATCTAATAAGATGACAGCTTCTATTTTGGGAATATTTTCTTATTTTGATCCAAACGGAAAATCCAGGGAATACTTGGCATATCTACGTATTACTATTGAATTATAATTGTTATGGATGATTTATTTTTTGTTTGCAACTAACAAAATTCGATAAATCGATGCACGTACGGCCAAACCGGTTAAGGGGTTAATTGATAAATTTCAAGCTAAAATCTACTTTAAGACATCAGAAATTTCACAAATTACTATCGCAAAAGCAGATACATGATGGAGTGAAAATTGAAGAGACTTCAAAATTGCTCTTTTATTCAAAGTTGTACATCATTTAATAACGAACAACATTTAATAAACTAATGCGATAGTTAGACAAAAGCAACAAGTACAAGCCTATACTCAAAAGTAGTTCCCGTTAGATAATTGCCATAAACTTCTAGAAAGTAAACGATTGAAAGAGGACTTCCATGCAAATAATAATAATAGTAAATAAGTAAATAAAATTTAAAAAAATTCTTAATAATTATTTGTCACCAGAGCCTGACCAACGCAGGGGCATACGGGGCAGTTGCCCCGGCCCCCCACATCAAAGGGCTCCCAAATTTAATAGTAACTTCAAAAAAAAATTTTTAGTAATAACTTCCGATTCATCAATACTAAAGTAGTGAAGCACAGAGGGGCCCCCAAGGAAGTTTTTGCCCCGGGCCCCAGTGTGTCTAAATCGGGCCCTGTTTGTCACTTACAATAATTATTAATTATTGTGATCTATCAATCAATTAAGCTAAAACCTCTGCAGAACCTGGAAAGTTTCTTCAAACAGGGGACTTCGCAGCCAAATCTGCACCCCCCCTCAAAACCCAAGAGGTCGCATTTTGTGGAACAACGATATACACCTGGCGCAAAATTGGGAGGGAAACATTCACCATGAAAAAATAAGATAGTCACCATAACCGAATGGGGTGGGGGGGGGGGTTGTAACGCCTTCCTAACCCCCTAACACTTGTGCACCCTCCCTAGTCATTTTTTTTTCTCGTGCGGTAGGTAAAGCAAGGGAGGACAGTATATACAGAAGTTCCAGCTATTTTCCTCACAATGAACCGATTGAAGAGAGTTTAAAAAGATCAGTCTGCTTAAGCATCGTTAACACCTGCTGAAGAAAATTCTTTCGCCCACATCGCCTTTTTTTTCTCCATCGGAGAGGGGGTGCTCAGAAAGTAAGACGAGAAGTTGAGCAGGCGATAAAAATGCGGAGGGGGGTAGAAAAGAGGGTCTTCGAGGAGAGAAACGTGCGAGAAAGTCAGTAGACCAAAAAAAAAATAGTTCAATGGTATGCGGCAACAAGAATTTTTTTTTCTGTCGCACGAGAGGAAAAAATGATGGATGTTTTTCAAAGTTTTTGCTTCTGGTTCAGCTGCCCTATTGCATTTCGCTGAACTGTAACTCACTTTTGACAATAAGAATGCAGATAGTGGATAAATCTTTTTTTTCTTTCCCCCATACTTGATTTATTTCTTTACAAGTAATTTTAAGTATTTTAATCAGATGATAATAGATATCAAAAGTTAAAATTATTAAGTTTGATTTTTTTAGAGGCCTTTGTTATCATGGAAATTAAAATTACTACTTTTAATTACACAGTT
>JAOUZG010031479.1:3439074-3460580 GCA_026289955.1 Argiope argentata | reverse complement strand
TTTTAGAGACCTTTGTTATCATGGAAATTAAAATTACTACTTTTAATGACACTGTTACTGTTACTCGCTTTTGATAATAAGAATACAGATTGGGGATAAATCGGTTTCCTTCCCCCCCATCTTGATTCATTTCTTTACAAGTAATTTTAAGCATTTTAATCAGACGATTATAGATATCAAAAGTTAAAATTATTAAGTTTAATTTATGAGAAACCATAGCTATCATGGAAATTAAAATTATAACTTTTAATTACAAATGGCCTAAACATTCTAGATGAGGAAAAAAAATCTTAACTCCCATTTTTATTTCGCTCATTTTTAGAAATTCAAAAACTAATATGGAAGACATTTATTTTCATATATTTTATTAATATTTCCTATTAATATTTTTTATACTATGTTTAAAACTTGAGTAATAACAAACTCGACTATTCATTACTTTATTATTTCACTAAAATTTAACCAGATAAGTAAATATGTTTATTCTAGTTTATCTAGGATTATCAAAATATTATTTAATTTTATTAGACTGTTTTTAAATGCATTTCAATAATATTTGTGCTAATTTTTGATAACTTACATTAACTTAATTTTTAATTAGTCTAATTTTTAAATATTTATATTCAATTCGTAAATTAAAACCTGATATGAATAAATTTAAAATAATCGTAAGTTATTTAAACTATAGTTCACCGTTTGAGTGTTACTGGTCTTTATTCTTTCTCAAATGATAAATTGCCAATCGACGCGACAACGAATGAAATGCGATGTTTTACTTTTTTCAATTTAGTAGAATATAATTTTCAATTTAGTAGTTCAGACAATCTTCCGAAAATAAGTGGGGATACCAGTGCATTTAAATCACATACAAATATTATTTTAATATTTTATCGCAAATATAAAAGGTATGAGGAGTAATATCTGTACTAAATTTTTAGGTAATCTACAGTATAATATAATTTTGTTTTTATACCAATGTCCTTCAGTTATTTGAGGGCTTCTAAACAAACAAACAAAAAAAAGTAGCATAATAGAGGATTCGAATTATGACAGAAATGATAGTAATATTATTTTTTTAATTCTTTTTTCATTCTCAAAAAAAGTTTTCTTAGAAACTATTTCAAGAAATAAACATATATATTGTTATTGTCATTTTACTCTATTTTATATTATATCATTTTTTATCATGTCAGAACATGATGCTGTTTTGGGGGTGAGGGTTTTGGCGTCAATAAAAACGTAGGCGAAAAATAAAAATTTTATTATCTACACTAGAATTTCAAAAAATCAGCTTTTCATAATGCGATGCCATCCCATTTACAAAAGCCCTGATTTTAAAAAAATAAGCTAATTACTACAGCAAATAAAACTTGTAAAAATGTCAGTTTGAGCTCGTGACTATAGGAAATGAAATAAATAAGAAATGGAATATTTTTTAGACAATCAATGCGAGACAAAGTTTTTTGGATCGTTTGCAATTCTAAAGTGACAAATTACATGAAACAATTAAAATGAATAAAAATATAATTTAACTTGAACGAGCATTTGGTGCTTGGCCGTTCAAAGAATGATGTTCTGACATGATACATTGAAATATGCATAGAAGATTTCATTTTAATCTTTATAATATTATTATAGTCGTGGTTGTCAATAAGAAAAAAATAAAGACGTCAAAAAATGCAATATTACTCCAATATTGTTTTAAATTGCCTAAAACTGAATGGTAGCAGTAAAATCACGCATCGATGGTGTGATGGTCGGCTTTTCAGCTCAGAGAACTGGCACTTTTGGGCATAAAATAGGAAAAGCGTGATCGCGCCATTTGGCCCTCAAACGGTTAAAATAGTGTTTGGGAAAAAGTAGCAAAATCATAGTCAGAAGTAAATATGTGCCTAAAAGGGAGAATTTAAATATATGATGCCACAGTAAAATTGGATATAATTCAACTCCAAATGAGGACTCTTTGCAAACACAAAATTTGCAACAGCAAGTCATGCAACTTTCATTATAACAGGACTTTTATGAAAAGTGAAATCTCATTGAAACATCTAATCACATAATTTAACTATCACATTTCTTTATTAATTTAGGATATTCTTGCACAAAATTAAAAGTAGCTTGACATCTTACCTCTTAGACAACTGGGTAGGCCCTTAGTTCTCAACCTCGTCAACAGGGCGCTGTGCAAGTAATCTATGTAGCGAATAGCCTCTTCTATGACAGTCACCTGCATCGGAAAGAAATACAATTAAAAGAAACATCCAAACAAAACAAAAATCAATGAATATTTTCAACAGCCAAGCTATATCCATTACTAATCATACCATCTTTCCATCTCCTCAACATAGTAATCATTCATAATGACTTATAGGCTGTCCTATTAGCAACAAAAGGTAGATGAGCAAGATGACGAAGTGGTCTGTCATTACCGTTAATAGACTCGGCGGATCATTTTTTCCCAAATATCATTACCATTACGCAAGATTTCTAAAGAGCGCACAAGAAAAGGCAGTTTCGTCTAACAGATTGTCATCAGTTATTGAAAAAAAAAATCCCATTCTCGTGGCTATGGCAAGGGGGAAATGACGTGACGACGAACCATTTAGATCGAAGCGATTAGAGCAAGTTTGCTACATTTTGCACAAATGTTACAAATGTTTTTTTTTAAATACATTGATAGCCGTCATTTATAGACGATTAATGCAGAAGTTGGATCAGAATCTAACGATTTGTAATTATCGAGCATTCAGTTAGGTTACATAATGTAAAAACGATATCAGATTGGCTTCTTAACACTTTGTTGACCGGTGACGAGTTAACTCGTCTTTTCATGTCGAAACGTTGTTGACCGGTGACGAGTTAAACTCGTCATTGCACTTGCATTATCTGTTTCAATTTATAACACCGAGGGCGATATAGAACATTGCAAAAACTTGGCTTATCGTGTTTAGTCTTGTCCGCTCTATAAAAGAAAAATTACTTTTCCTAGTATTTACATTTTTATTAGAATTTTAGTAAAATTCCAAAAATTTCAACCATGACGGAACGTATCGGCGAAGAACTTTTTGATGTTCCAATTCGACAAAATTCATTGGAGTTTTTTTTAGAACGTTTTACTTTCATATTCAATTACAAAAAAGTAGCCGGTGACATGACATAGTTTCTGTGTAAAATTGCCGGTCACCAAAGTGTTAAGAGCAGTTTGGAACATGAACAAAGATTCTTTCATGAAGAATTCATGCTTGCATGATATTCCAAAAATAAATTAGTACAAATTTTAATACGCTCGGTACCTTTTTTTTTACTATACTTGTGGCTATCTGCTTTCAAATTATTAATTATTTTAAAGGTCTACAAAACCTAAGCTCCAATATCCTCTTTTCCAAGCTTACTATTTTCTTGGTGAAGCCATGCGTTAGCGCATTATACGAAGCCTAATGAAATCTAATCGGTCAGTTTTGGCACAAAATCAATATCTGGTAACACGATGAATAGATATATATGAGCAGTATGGTATATGAAAACACCTTAGTATAATCCCTAGTTTCAATAAATTTTTGTATCCATTTTGAACTAGACTGGAATCAGTTCAAAATGGTCAGATGAATTTCAAATTCTTCAATTTCCAATCAATCAACTTGGGATACGTTCAGTTTATCAAATGAAGTCGCATATATGCCATTTTGATCGTTGGCGTGCCCAAAACTTTATGTCGAGTGCCATTGGTTCAGCATCCCTGCGTCAAACCATAAATTATAGACTGTTAATTGTTTTTTCTTATGGCACTAGTTCTCTGAGGTAGTCAGACTTGTGAGCCTAACCGGGGTCTCTTGTTTTATAGTAGCGCCAAATAGGGCCAAGAGTACGACTTTTACTACTCACCCATCACATTCGCTTGCACAACCCCTTTTAACAGGGGGGCAGATTCATGCATCTTACAGATAGAACACAGAAGAACAACCATCTCGAACCAGGACTCGAACCTGGGGCGCCCAGATCGCGGGGAAGACGTCCTACTCCTATGGCAGGACACAAACCGTTTTGATCTTTGGCGTACCCTAAGTATTATGTCGCGTATCATCAATGGCAAGCGTGTCAATGGTTTGCCATACCTGATCTATATATAATGAGGTGTGCTGATATATTTGATATACATAACTTTCGTCTTAAACATGCACTCACATTTCACATGCTATCAATTAAAATTAGTGTTAGAAGCAATTATAGATATACCCATTCTAATTTAGTTATAACTATAATAATGTGGATGATGTATCGTGGTGCTTTTCCCGTATTGTCTATTCAGCCGTCACAGAGTACATTAGTTAGCCGATTGATAGCCCCAATAAAATAACCAATTAACCGTTTCGAAAAAAACAACATTCTTTTTTGTACATATAACGGAGAGGGGTTCCTTCTTTCTTCACGCCTGTGTTCACACTAATAGACCCCACTCGAATACATAAACGCTTTACAATGTGGAGAAAAAAAAACATAGAGGTCCTCCTCCTTCTGGCTTGTCGCTGACCCTTTCCAAGAAGGGGTCAACTGCAGTGAGTCCGAAACCGGAAACATGCCGTCACCGTTGAGTACACACAAGCTACCAGAACAATACATCATAACTCAAAAACAAAAAAAGAAGTTCCGATGCTTTTGTTTTTTACTTTATTTCAGTTATGACCCAGTTGGGACCTGCTACGCTGGGTTCATTAAGAAATTCCAAGATAAGATTTCTTATTATCAGATAACACGTCGCGAGAATAATAACATTGTTCTGACAACTTATTCGTTCTAAAGGGGAGATCATAGAAGATTATAATGGCCCTTAGGGCTATGATGAAGTCTTCTGAAGACCCCTGTAAGGGAGATTTACGCAATGTTTTTTTTTTTTTACAAGTCGTAGAAATTGATTACAGTTTTAGCTGCAGGGGCACTTAAAAGGTTAGGCGATTATCATATTGCGTGTTTGAAACGTTCTCTGCCATTGATTATTTAATATATCGATGCGTGTGCATGAATAGATGCACTCAGAGATACATTAAAAGTTTTTTTTTTTACCAAAAGAAAAATGGGACGAAACTAAGTACAATCAATCCATATTCAAAAGACACCATGTCAAATTAAATATTACAACCCACCAAGCCTCTTGAAAAAGAAAAAAATAGCCATGACGCCAAAACGTCAGTCAGATGTTAATTGGCTAACGCAATGACGCTTGACAGCGGATTTGATTATTTATTTTGTGTCGTAGACTGACGAGCAAAATCAATATAAAATTACAATAAAGATTAAAATGAAATCTGTTATCCATATTTCAGTGTATCATGTCAGAACATCATTTCTTGAACGGCCAAGCACCAATTGCTCGTGCGAGTTAAATTATATATTTATTCATTTTAATGGTTTCGTTGAATGAGTCACTTTAGTATTGCAAACAAACGATCCAAAAAATTTTGTCTCACATTAATTGTTTTAAAAAAAATATCCCACTTCCTATTTATTTCATTTCATATAATCCCGTGCTCAAAATGATATTTTTCCAGGTTTTATTTGTTGTAATCATTAACTTATTTTTCTTAACTAGAGCTTTTGTAAATGCAATGACAAAACGTTATTAAAGCTGACTTTTTGAGATGCTCGCGCAGATAACAATTTTTTCTTTATTTTTCGCCTACGGATTTTCGTTGACGCCAAAAACCTTATCCCCAAAACAACGTCATGTTCTGACATGATAAAAATGAATAAATTATTTTATCGAAATATAAACTGAGTATGTTTAATTGCTCTTCCTCTCTAAAGAAACTATGAAGACCAATTCCAAGCTTTCATTAAATACGATAATTGTTAAATATAATCAAGTATAAAATTTCTCGTGAAATATTTTAGAAGTTGAATGGCAAATTAACATTCATTTTTAGCACAATATGGAGAGGGATTATGACATATTTTATACAAAATCTCTGCTGATTTTAATTGAGAGATTTCATACCATGTAAATACAATTATAGTTCTTCACTAACGCCCTCTTCATTAATTTTAATTCTAAGTAAAATCAAAGAGTAAGAGTTTTGAAATGGGCAGAATTTTTGCATTCTGCTCAAATAAAGCATTGTTCTTCTCTTCACAAAATGAACGGGTAGTTATATTGGTTTAATTTAGTTACATTTTAAAGTAGCACTACGACTATGTTGGAAGGGACATCGTAGTTTTGAGCCTCGGTCAGATGACAAAGATGGCACCTGAGGTATGAATAGACACTAGAAATCTCGTTTGTTCATTTTGATGGGCAGATGCTTTATCAACAAATCTTTTTCGTTTATTTATAAACCTATCACAGCATTTAAGACAATAAAAGAAATGCATGTGTATGTAAAGATGCATGTCTCGTCACCTTCATTTCTTTTTCTTCCATTATTTGTTGGGAAATTGATTTTAATTTTTTGATTTATTACGCAATCTTTTTGTATGATTGATCTGCAATCAGTGTAAAAATAGAAACCCTAAGAATGTTAAGACTGATCTTGAACGATTTGAAATGAAACGGATGAAGCTTTTCTTTCCCATTTAAACGCCGTGTTCAGATGACGTTTCTAATTTTCTTCGACCCTTTATATAAATTCGTATTGAAAATAATCAAATATATATATATGAATCTAATCAAGAGTTTTTTCGGTACATACGTATTATACCGTCCAACTTTATCGCCAAATTTGTAGTCTTCGCTAAACCGACAATTATGGCAATCCGGCAATGGTGTAATCCGTTGATCTTTATCGCCAAATTTACATCCGTTGGCCAAAAAGTTACCAAACCGTTGGCGATCGTTGGCGTAGACGGTATAATACGAAAGTACCGATTTCCTACCACTACGGAGTTACTTATATTGAAGCCCCTTCTTAAAACATCAAATTCACGAAGGAGTTGTTCAAATGGATAGTAAAATTAACAATATTATGCAATGGCAATTTAAAATGAAAAAACTCACTTTAGATACGAGAGGTTTTGCGGCAATAGAGGGCACCATATTCCTTAACCTCTGGTACTCCATCCTCCTCACCATCCTCTTCCTCCTCAGCTTCTCTTTCCTCTGCTTGAGGAGGAGCACCTCCCTCCTCCTTCGGCTGGAGGCAGAGATGTGGGAGAGCCACAGCGGAGTCTGGGAGGTGACCTGCCGGTTGCTCTCGACGAGGACGCCGTTCAAAACTTCGCTACTTTCCGCTGACTTCAGATCGTTTGGCGCGAATTCCAGATCTGCTCTGAACATGGTGCTATAGAGGAGAAAAATAGGAGATATTCAGTTTTTGGCGTGAAATTATTGCTAAACGTATTTTCTAGTAGTTACTATTAAATTTAAATTTCATTTTTTTGAAATATTTAAATCTACTGCATAGTAAGAAAAGAAAAGGATTATTAAATATTAGATGTACCTTAGGGTACTAATGGTTGGATAATCACAACTTAGAAAATACAAATAATACTAAACAGTAAGATAATATTTATAATCATTTATTTATATTAGCAGGAGAAAGAAAAACTGACTTCAATAATTAGCAGTGTTAGATTTTGTTACACAAGTTAAGAAAACCCCATTTTATTGCCGGGTCTAAATGAAACCCATCTGAATGAATAAAGGGATGCATATTCTAAGACACTATTTAAATGGCTTTGCAAAGGACCCACACATATCAAAGATCTTATGTCTTCGTCACGTCAAAATACGACACTGGATAGTTTAGTTTTAAATCATGTTTATCCGGTTATGATATATTGCTCTTTTATAATGAGAATAAATCCTTTTAAGAAATTAAATTATCATTATGCAAAAAGTAATCTAATTGGAATGCATTCAAAAAGCTAAAAAGTGTAATTTTCATTTAACTACGGAGAACGAAATAGAATGATAGAGACAGCTTTTTTATATCAAGAATGCACAACCTTTTAAGGATGATGGGTCTAAATATGAAAAAAGGATCATGTCGAGGGCCAAAGCAGCACGTGATTGTTAAAACATGTTGTAAACGTGAAAACACGTTTTTTTTAGCTATACACATGAATTACAATTATTACTTTACTTATTTTACTCATGCGCACAGTATGCAATAAATAAATGAATAAGACACAAACTTTATAGATATGATTGATACTTTACTAAAAAAGAGATTCTTACTAAAAAAGTGAAAAATTTGAAATAGAATAACAGAAGGAAACTTTTTGATAATTATACAGAGAATACAATTTAAATGTTGAGAAAAAAATTAATAATCAAAATTAGTAAAAATTAATTAGATGGCAAGTGCTGAATATTTAACGTTATTGATTCTATGTTGGGCTTAAGATTGGTTGTGGCAATACGTAGAGCAGCAGAAAGGTTCTCATCTGCTATTCTATTTCTCATTATTGATTTGTTTAAATTCGTTAGTGAGAAAGTTAGCATTTCATTTGAAATAAGTCTTATTTTACTAACAACATTCACGGGCCAACTTCGAAGGGCTAAGCGGGCCAATTTTGACCCCCGGGACATAGGTTATGCATCCCTGTTATATATACATAAATTTTTCTTTTATAATAATAATAAATTCTTAAAAGAAATTAAACAATCATTACGCAAAAAATAATTAAATTGCAATGTATTCAAAACATCTAACAACTCCAGTTTACATATAACTACGGAGAATAAAATGGAATCATAGATAGCTTTTTTTTTTACTATAAAATGCGATCGCACTTGAATGTAATAGTAAGACTTAGCAAAAGGGTGGATTAATTTTTAATTATATTTTTAAGCTAATCACCATAGGATCACTTATTGATCATCATTTACCCTTCATCTCCAATATTATACTTTAATTAAAACTTTACTAACATACTATATTTTTCTTCACGTGCGCATATTTATAAATGGCTACAAATGATTTTTCAGGCTCCATGCAAGAAAGTAAATTCATGAAGTAATTTGGATTTACAGTAAAATAAATAATGCATATATTTTTTTTTAAATCTTACATAAAGGAAATAGATATTTTAAATATTTTAACATAGTCTTTTGGATATCAATCTACATGTGTAAAATTCAAAGATAATCTATCTATCACCAATTCGAAATTATACAGGTTTTTCACTGTTAAAATTTCTCATTGATGTTTTTTTTTACGTGCTTTAGTTATTCAATGAATTTATTAAAATGAAATTAATCATTATCTAGAATAGAAAACCAATATATATTTTTGCTTAATCTATATTTATGTTATTTTTTTTATAAATGAAATTGGATCGAAAGAAAATTTTAATGATTTGTTATTACTACAAATTTATAATTTTGTGAGAGCATCTTTTATTTTCCACAATCTTGAAGGGAAAACTTATTCGATATGGTTCTTAGAAATATACACATTTTAGATGCCAAGTGTTTTTAAAAACCGTAACATCTTTATATTTGGAATGCATGATTGATTCGCTTGTAAAGAGATACATAATTGATATAATTAATTTTTGGAATTGTGAAATCAGTTCTATTCTTCAAAGGGTAAAAATCGACAAAAGGTTATAAGCAAGCTTTTTAAGTTTGAAAACATAAAATTATCAGGGTGTATATTTAAGAATCAAAAACTTTTCTATTAAGAATGCACAGTGAAATAGTTAAAAAAGGCGTAAAGTCCTCATAAGTAGCCAGGTTTTTCAGTTTGAAAAGTTTCATACTAATGTAATTTATAATTTGATTTATGATTTTTTTTAGATTTAAAATCTTTTTCTTTTCGCGAAAAAGATTACATATCTTAAGCTTCTTCACAAAAAACATCTGCACAAATCACCACACTAGATTGTTACATACTATCTTATTTACCAAAAGATTTTACTGCTTATTTTTATCGTTTGCTTCTAAGTGGAGAAAAAAAAAGAGCCTCGTTCAGTTCCTTCCTCAAACAAACCACAGGTGTTGCATAATTACCTTCAATAAAACAATGCTCTGGTAATTTGTGTATAATCGCATCGGGAATCAGTGTTCACCGACCACTTCAGCTTTAGAAAAACTATTCGGAAGGAACCTTTGAAGTAGGAAACCACTGACATCCCCACCCTTAAAAAAAACACGAAAGCTAAAAAAGAACCGCAGAGAACAGTTGTCTTTTGCCCGTTAAACAAGCAAAAAGCAAAGATCGTAAAAAAGAAAATTACTAAAAGCTTAAGCTCCTAAGTCAATGAATTCTATTTTTTTCTTTCTTTCTCCGAAATCTTTTTTTAGCTTTACAACATAATGAGGACTCTGGAATTGCTTCTAGTTCTTTTGTGGCTTTTTTATTCATATGCCAGGACAATGGAACATTTTCTGATGACAAGTCAATGCATGGGCCTAATGGACATTCAATATACAGGGCGGTCTTGCCTAGAATGAATGCAGTGGCGCCGATTCTTCCATCGGTACTAATTTTTTTTATCTCATTATTATGGAAGTTACCAAGTCAGACCAATTACGCTTCAGCTTGGAAGGCAGTTATTTGAATCACCTGACTGATGCTTCATTTGAAGATTGTAGATCTGTCAATTTTGTGAACGTTCTACGTGTTTTTTTATGATTGAATGGAATAATTCGCCGAGATTGCAGTAAAACTCATCACATGTTTATCTGCCATTTATGTTATCTAGAATGCGATATTGTAATGCTCTATCTACTTAGTTCTTGCCGAATGTGAAGGAATAGCAGATGCGATTCGTGCTTGGATTCCGAAAGAATCCATAACATATTTCTATGTCCTTATTAAGGTTTATTCTATACAAAATTTTGTCTGTTATAGAATATGTAAGCATTCTGCTTCAAATTTTAAGATCAGAAGTGAGAATTATGGAGACTTAGCTTCTGTTACAATAAAATCTTATAAAATTTACTTTATCATCCATATTAAGATTGATAGATTTTTAATACTTTTCAGTTTTGTTTTGTTTTTTCTCCTATTTGAAGAACAAACTTAACAGTTTCGTAAAATAAAATACTAAAAATATCCTGTTTCAGGACGATTTTTAAAAATCCGAAGAAGAGTGTTTAATCTCGTAATTTAAATATTTACTACTACTGTAATGCGAATGAGAGAGTTTATTAAAATTCCGATATATTTTCATCATATGCACTATCAGAAATGGAACAATAATAAAATTGAATATAATTATTAATAATCCTAAAATATATAATTTATTTTATATAAACAGGTTAAGATAAGAATTACTTTTTTTTTAAATTAGAAGACTATATTGCACACATACTATATTCTGCGTCAATATTGCACCCATACACAACACTACCATAAATATGCGTTTTATACAAAAAAAAAAGCGTTTTGACACAAAATGGGAACTTGGGGTTACAATCTTTTCAATGAAATTTTGGGATAACATTAGAACAGCCTGTTCGATTACTATGGAATACTAACGTTAAAAAAAAAGACAATCATTAGTATTAAAAGTTAAGCAATTTAAGAATACAGAGCTAAGGAATAACGAAATAAAACGAGAACTATTCACTTTCCTTTGCACAGTAGTTTAATTTCTAATCTATCAGAATGTTTTAACGAAAGTTGACGAAAAAAAAATCCGAATTATAAAAGAAACAATCTAAAACTTCATTTAAAATTTTAAGAAAAAAAAACAATATTGTAAAGATTTTGGGAAAAACAATATTTTAAGAATGGGTTTGGTTAAAACCTTTATTCTTTTAAAACAATTATGATTATTCAAAATTTTCAATAGTATCAAAATTATCCATGAAGAAAAATCCATTTTCTTGCCAAAATAAAACAATTTTTGCATGTAGTGTATGTAATAAATAAAATTTAATGAATTGATATAAAAACAAAATAGCAAGATAAAATACACGGTGGAAAAAACAAGCAAAAAGTGATAAATATGTCAATAGTCTTTTTTTTTAATAAATTGAATTTCAATACATTAAATTTGGAATATCGAATTTTAACTATATTGCGACTTCAGGAATATATTTATTCAAGATAAAGGCATAACGACAACTAATTTTAGGAAATACATTTTGCTTTCAATAGTTCAATTTAGTTTTGAATGCGCTATTTAAAATTAAAGATAATATTACACTGAAAAAAAGGAAAAATTCACATAATAATACAAATGATCTAATATTAATAAAGGTTAATTATATTTTAAAATAAAATTTTATAGTCAAAATAAATAATTTCAAGTTTTTACACGCTAATGTAAACATCGAATATTTATAAACCTTTTTTCTATGCAGTGCTAATTAATTAACATAATAGAATTCTCCATATTTAGATTCTATATCTCAAACGATAATTTTCGTAATTATTACTTAACAAATAAGTATATATCTGAAAGTATCACCAATTAATTTTTAATGCTATTTCTTAAATTATATATAATAAGGAAATAAAAATTAACAAATTAATAAACAATCATCTTAACAGGCAGAGAGTAAACAGTTATATTATTGAAGTGGATTTCAAAAGGAATTAATTGCAGAATTTAATATTTCACAAACTTAAGTAATAATTTTTCAACTTATTTTAAAATTCCGTGTATAATATAACAATCCATAATACAAGAACATTCGTTTTAGGTGCTTCAAATAATTTCTATACAACTTTTGATACCAACAAAGAAAAAAAATTATATTATTATTTCCCCTTAATCTATTTTTATTGCATTTATTTTTTTTAATAAACCAAAGATAGAAACTTACCTAAAAATACTGATTTCGATCCAAAATTAAGAAGGAAAAGTTAACAGTTTCAATCACAGTTCCAAATGAATATTTTATGCAGCTGCTATCTTTTCAGCCAAATGGAATAAAAAATTATTTTCTTTGGAAACTTGGAAGCACAGAAAAATAATCACAGACGACTAAAAGAATGATTCATTCAAGGATTATTTGCATGACTCATTCATAAAATATTTGCATATATTCATCACATATAAATTCCGGATACTGGGCAGTGTAGCGATTAGAATACAAGATCTCACCGTACCTCCGTCCTATCCGTACGAAGAGAAACTAAGTTATGCGGATCAACCACGGTAGCATTGAGTTAAGCGCTTTCGAGGTTTGCCGATTTATTCCCGGGTAAGCTATTGGCGCGCTTGGCGGTATGTGGGAATGTCGCCAAGATGAGATTTCTGATATTGCAAACGATAATTTTTAGAATTATCGGAACATGGAATATTTTAACATTAAAAAAAATTTCATCGATTAATTTTTTTACAGATTTTTCAAAATAATATCAGGATAATATAAATAATCGTAATTATAGCAATTATTTTAATTTTGTGTGTTAGATTAAGGTAATTTTCGAGATTGTAATAAGTAGGCGTAAAATAGAAGCTTAGGATTTTTAAATATATTTCATTTATAGATACATTAATTGCAGAATAAAAGCAAAAGTAAATGGCAGATGTTTTTGCTTTTACCAAACTATTGAAAGTGCAGGTGTTTTTCACTAGAATTATAAATTGTAATTTGTAATTATTAATGTGAAAAGATAATAAATTCATATTAAGTATTAATAAATTAGATAGGATAATTTATATTTTAGGTACAACGTTTCATTTTAGTCAATAGATTGTATAAAATACCAATTCAATATTTAACTCATTTTACTGTTTCTTACGTTTTACAATTAAAAGAACTTTTTTTTCTGTTTATTTTTATAAATGCAGTGAAAATATGTACATTTAATTCGTTAATCTCAATTCCATTTTTGAGTTAATAAAACTTAAATATGCACCTGAAAAAAATTAAGAGCCAACTTTTATTTGGCAGTAGGCCGCCAAATATGGAACGAATTCAATTTATTCCAATCAGAAATGTTAGAACAATTCTCACTCTTTTTCGATTTTCGAACGTGTGCTAAAATTTGTTTTTAAAACGTTCGAATTATTGAATCTATTTTTGCTGCCTTAGAATGTTTGCCTTTAAATTTTATTTTGTTTATTGAGTGGAACTATTTTTTGTGGAACTTTGGCTTTTCCGCGTAGGAATACGGACGGCCACCTGTCCACCTGTTTAACAGCTGTGAGCAAAGGTGAGCATCGGCATGCAGCCGCACACGCTTGAACGAACAGCAGTGTGGCCGGAGAGAGGGTTGGGCAAATCAGCCTTTCATACCGAATATTTCAAAGGGAGGACGATTTCTGGCGAAGGAAGAAATAGAATGGACGGTTATAATTTTCGGAGATCCCTCTTATTTAAAATTATACATAATAGTACACATAAATGTATTGCCTCATGTAAAAATCAGCAAAATAGAACGTATTTTGATTTTTGGGGCTGAAAAGAAATAAAAAAAAGTCCTGTAATTATCATAATAAGATATCCTTAAAAAATATATACATTAAAGACCGTTGAAATTAATAAAATAGGTTTCGCTAAATATTTCTGTGGAAACCAGAAATCGTAAGAGGGGGTCATTAAAAACTCATATACTATAATTCCAGTTATTAAATTTTCCACATAAACCGTTTTAGTAAGGGTTTTCCTGAAGACATGCAAAAAAAAAAAAAAAAATGGAACACAAAAATAAAGCACAAACGTTTGCAGTGTCTAATGCCTATATTCTTTGATTAAATTTGATGCTTTTTATAATAAATATTATGAAAAATTACATAACTATATCTAAAGCTCTTCGATTTAGAATAAGTATTCATTTTTTTAAAATTTTGATTTTACGTTACTTTTAAATTGTTATCTTTTAAAGACAAGAAAAAAATCCATGAAAATTGTAAGTTCATCCTCAAATTTAATCAATGAATGTAGTCTCCCTAAAACTTTCCCGAATAGTCTAATGAATATATTTGTTTAATATTAAACGAGTGCTATTTACGAACCAAAGTCACGAAAGAGCTTATTAGCGTGCGATATTTGGTGATTATTCTCCAGGACTATACCCGCAATACCAAACGTGTGCTTTGGAAGGCCTTATTTGAAACCAAAAATGGATATAGAATTACAATTGTAGTCAAAAAATCATATGTTAAATTTTATATATTTAAATTATTACTTTTTTTAGTTACCGCAATGATTTAAATATATTTAACTATATGCGTGTGAAAGTACATATCGATACACAATCGAAATAGGAAAGGAATGCTATGAAAACTGATTTTCAGTTATAGATCTACGTTTTCGATGAAATTTTTTCCACACTTCATCCATCTAACTCTCTTCGTTTAATAGTTATCGTGTTAACTATAAATTATTTATCAAGTTATATCGTGTTTTCTTGATATAAGATTATTTTGTTACATACAAAGTCGGAAAAAGAGATTTTTTTCTCAATTAATTTCATTTAAATTTTAGTAGAAATTTATAAATTTGTTTTAAAAGGCTCATAGTGTTTTTGCGTTATTGTTTTTATGGGTACAAATAATTTTAAAAGTACATTTTGTTTTGTAGTCAGGGAGATTTAAAAGTGAAGATTTGTCGAAATTTCGATTTCGAATTTTATGACAATTACAATATTTTTCAATTTTTCATTATTTTTGGTATTTGAGAGAATATAATTGTCTTTATTTTTTTAGCATTTGGAATAAGAGCTCAATATCCATCCCCTTTGAATAAATTGTAGAATTTCAGTTGAATATTTCGGGGGGGGGGTTTCCGTTACATCTCAAAAGAATTAATGAAAAAAAATCCCTCCCCCTTTTTTTGTTTATTAAAGGTCATAAAAACAATTTTGTTGTGTTCAATACTGTACACATTCGTGTCATATTTGAAACTTTTCTGAAAATATTTTACTAATTGATTTAATGAATTTAAGAACAATTTTATTCACAAAAAAAGTTATTTTTAGAAAATTTGCTTTTTTGTTGGTTATTAAATTTAAAATAATTCTGCATCCAAAAAATAAAGAATTCAAAGAATAACATATGTGGCATAAGGAAATATAGCCAATTTTGATCCTACCATAGTTTTAAAAAACTTTCGAAGGTAACAACATATATTCACTTATTCTTACAGAGTTATTTTAGCTTTACATTAACAAACTTATCCGTCTTAATACTATTTTTATTATCAGTCCTTTTCAAACTTTCCTTATCTCTTTTTTTTTTTGTATTTACTCATTTCGAGCACAAGCTTTTGATAAATCTTGATATTTTTAGGACAGGAAGACGTTTTTTTTATGGAAGAGGAGGGAGGATCCAATCATGTGACATTCTGCGAGCGCCATAACTAGAAAACGAAGTAAGCTACAGCAGTGGGTATTTTTCAGTCAAGTAAACTAGTAGCCTGTCCTGGACCCCACGATTAAATAGTAGTTTTAAAGAGCATGTTTCAAAAGTCTGATTAAAAGACATTATTCATCTATAAAAGATATAAATTCGAACAGATACTATTTGGATATCATTAACAGTTTATCAAACATTAATGTCCAAATCCTTATCTTAATGCATGACAAACACACGATATGAATATTAAATTATTATGAACACAAAATATGAATATTATGTAAATATATGATTATCTCGAGAAGACAAAGAGATGCTCTAACGATTGTCTAACTTGGTGGAATAGATTTTATACCTAGTTAAAACGACCTGTCGAATCTTCAGGCGGGACCTGCGTTCCCCCGTTTTACCCCTCTTGCGGTTTCTTGGGATCTTTGATGCCTGTGGATGCGATTTGAAGTTTCCCTCAAATTGTCAGTAAAGTCTCCAGGCTACAAAGGACCGACCACAAGAAAACACAAGGAAAGCAAAACTGGGGAAAGCGTGGCTTGCATGTAGATTCGACAGGTCGTTGGATCTAGGTTTAGTCTCATTCCAGCGGCCTGTGGCCTTTACAGATATGGTCGTAAATTTACCAACTTACCCATTGTTGGATCAACTCAGCCCGTGGACGCGATCAGGAATTTCTCTGAAATTGTCCATAAACAGAACAGACATCAAACAACCCCGGAAAACCGCAAGAAAGGTGAAGCAGGGGGAAATGTGCCTGTCTCCAGATGCACAGAAATGACCACAGTTGTTTAGATTTTTATGTTAGTTATATATTACATCCCCTCCCCTTTATTATGTTTTTTATAATGTTTTAATTATAAAAAAATTCTTCAACTCTAAATCAATATTTCTTAAACAATGTCATACCCTAAATGGAGCCGTTCAGAGAAAATATCTGGGTCAAAATTTGTTTGATTTAGTCAAACCAGAATGGTTTGCGCATAGGCACTAAAAAACTGCAACAGCACCCACCTTAATTTTTTCCAGTAGATAAATATTAATTCTGATTTATTTTAGTTTTACATGGGATATCTAAATTTATCAACAATTTAGTATTGTTCTATTTATAATTTTTAATATTCAGGAAAGGCTGAGCGAATGTTATAGAAAAAAATGGATGACTTTAGTCGTAGAGGGAAAAAATTCCAGTCGTAGCATCTCATTTCTGCAGTAACTGCAATATTTGCTGCAATTTGTGAAACGAGGAAAGTGCTGTTAGTAATAACAGCATGGATTTTCTACCCTCTGTGTTCGAGTAATAACAGCATGCATTCATTTCGTTCCACAATTTCTGAAGGAAAGTAGGCACTGTTTAGAATAGAATAACTTCATTTCCATATAATGTAGAATCATGATTTAAACATTTTTACTACACAAATATTTTCTTCTTCTAAAATTAAACGTAAATAAGTAATATAACAGGAAAAAAATATTAAGTCAATTTCTACTGGGTCAATAAAGAAAAGTTTTATTTTACTTACTTTTTATGAAATAATTATAATTAATATAAATAATTCACCAAAAAATGATTGATTTTCCCAAGAGTTGAACTCTCATTCTTCACCTTCACGTGAAAAATATTGAAATCCTCGCATTTTACCGATTGAGCTACTGCCTGTTGGTCTCAATTTTCATTAAAAACTGCTATAACTCTATTTAAAGTATTACAAATCGATTAAATTTAATTAATGAATTAATATTTGAAAACGTATTAGAATTAAATGTCATCCGCTACATGTTTTGAAAAATGTAGTTGAACTTGATTGGATGAAAAGAAAATATTTTATTAACGATTAAAAATTTGAACCAGATATATATATATATATATATATATATATAATTCCTTACCATTAGCATTAAAAATAATTAGTTATCACGATCAATTAAAATGCTGTATAGCTAAATTTTATCTTTAAAAGTGTGTGAAACAAACTCGCATACGTATGTATTTATTAAAATCTTAACAGTTTCAATTTTTTTTCTCAGCAGCAAATGATTTTTGCGATAAATCTTTAAAAATGGAAATAAGGAACTAAAGCAAAAGAAAAATGATCTGAAGTTTTATTTTTCACTAAAGATAACTTGATAGCTCAACAATTTTTTTACTAAAACTTTCATCGAGCATTTAATATATATGTATATATTCCCAGTTTTTTCTTGACTAACAACTAAATTATTTTAAACCAATTAATAAAAACGAATTTAAATTCTGGATAAAATTATTTCTAATATAAATAGAATAGATTATAGCATATATGAAACCACGCATTAAAAAAATACACATAATTTAAAAAACTATTTTTTTCACTATTCTTTAAATTTTATCAAAATATTACCATTTGTGGAAAACTTACTTAAAACCGAATTATTTTTTAATAATGATTAATTTCTTATCTCAATTCAAACTGCGAGATAGTGAAGCGTTTCTTCTACGATTTAAAAGCGCGTAGAGATCTTCCTTGTAAATCACATTCTATTTACGAGCTACCTGTACCCCAAGCGGGGTCCAGCTGGTGGTTGTTATCAGCTATTTTAGACGATCTTAGAATAAAATAGATTTATTCCTAGACTTGTTTATGGAATACATTATCTCTGAAATCTACTTTGAGCACCTGGTTCAACTAATTTAACAGCCATGTGAACAAGAAATACACGCATTCTTTGCTTGTGAATATCTGATTATGAGCCATTTTTTGGGCAGAATAACTTTGATAGCATGTGATATGTATTTTCCTTTGCCCAGATAGTGGAAAGGTGGTGATAGTTTAAACATGTGTCACCCAGGAGTCCCGTGTATTACCATGCTGAGGATCTAGTGTCATGAATTAATTTTCCCGGGACATCTGGGTATGTTGCTGAAGGTGGAAGGGGATAACAGATCATTCTGGAAAGCCCCAAGAGGAGCACGTCTGTTGCCATTGCGAAGATGTTTTGATAATGTGGGTGTCCACCTGTGCACTGTGTGTGTGATAAGAAAGCGCACTAATATTTTACTCATACATCAGCATGTTAACAATCTTCTTCCATCAAATATACTGATACTGCATATATGGTTGACAGCATACGTGAGGGCTTTGCCTTTGGGGGTAGTCGAATACAAAGGAATTTATATTATTCGAACTGATGGAACCACTAAAAAAAGCTCAAACAAAAATTCGAAAACTATAAGTGACATGGTTGGAAAGTTAAAAAAAAAAATAGATTTGACTATAAACTGACGATTTCTGTATATGCTTTTTGAAACGTGCATAAAAAAACTGTCTAAGACACCATGTCTTTATTACAATGAAAACATTTTAGTATTTAAAGAATAAAATGGTGCATCATCTGCTTTCTTTTCTTTTTCTACTTTTCTTTTTTTTCCCATAGACTATTTCTGTTTTTAATCTTTATTTTCTAAATTAAAAAGTACCGATTGTTCGCCATTAATAATTGGTAAAACCAAAGAACTCATCGTCCTGTCACAACCACAATGCCGATTTCGTCAATTTTTAATTCATACGAAAGATTAATTTAGATAATAATATTAATTTATTCATGTTTGTCAGTTTCGGCATACTAAATCTTAAAGAAGAAAACCAGATAGACAAGGCCATATCTAGTAATCATCAGCATCCATAAAAAAAAATTTTTTTTTAATCCAAACATTTTCGAAATTGATACAACGGTTTGGGTTAGAAAACCTTGTCAGGAATTTTTCCTCACAGACAATTCGTAATGAAGTAGTATTTTATTTTCTCTTAAAAAGGAAGGTGGTTTCTATAGTTCATCAGCTTTCATAAGAAACTAAAAAAATAAGAAATCGATAAAAGGGTTCCTGCCAGACAATACTATGACAATATTTCATAGTAGAAAGGGCATAATGAAACAATATTTACGAAGTTTCTCTTTAAAAGGATACTAGGAAAAGAGCAGGTGACTATTCACAGCATACCGTCATACCAACGGTTAGGTCGAGTGAGAGGTTTATTATCATGTGAGAACATGATGATGTTGTTTTGGTTAGGAGGTTTTGGTATCGCCAAAATTTGATGGCAAAAAAAATTCGTTTATTCATTGGTAGACAGCGAGTCACCTGACCCATGACATTTCAAGTTTGTTTTGCCAGTATTGTTTGAAATATTTAATATAATTTACTATCAATTGCTTTTTGTTTGTTCTTTTTATGAAATGACGTCATCTTCCAGTTTGTTTACGATTTCTCACTTTTAAATAATTAATCTCGCCCCCAGAAGATTATCATTTGGGAGTTTTTTGGGGGGAGGGGGAATTCTCTTTTAGTTTTAACTATCGGAATTTTGTAAAACGCGACTTATATTTATTCTTTAATGATATTATAAACGCATTCTTACTAATCGTATTTCTCAAAATACTGTAAATATTAGAATATAATTTTAACATCAATTTGCATTATATTCATTGGATTTTACCACATATACAATAGTGAACTTTTCGTCGAAATTACTGCTTTTTTAATATTAAAATTGGTCTAGCTCCAAAACTTTGTTTGTCAGCTAGAAAAATTGATACTGAAAGTCTAAAAAAATTAACATTAGGAAGAGAATTCTCTTAATTTTTTCAAACCGGTTTAAACTGTTTAATGGCATAAATTAATTAAGAGAAATAATCACAAAAAATAATAATGTTCTCACATGACAACTTGAAATTGCAACCGTATATTTCATTTTCTTTTTATTATTATTTTAAACACGTAGATAGTTTTAACGATTAGTACATAATTAATAAGTAAATAACTAAGAAATTACTTTTTAAAATAAAGTGCTAATAATTGTAATGTTTTAAAAATTAACTTTATAGATGAATAATTTTATAATAAATCTCTCTTTGACAATGCCATTAATGCATAATAGATATTCAAAGCAAGTAATAAGTAGAAGTCATTTTTAAGATGTTTGAAATTTTCTCTTTCACTGACTAAATTTCGATGGTGTGTGTGTGTGTGTGTGTTTTAAATTTTTTTTATTGAAAGTATTATTTATCAAGGAAAGTATTATTTATCATGGAATAAACTAGTATCCGTAGGAATTACTCGTCTACTTTCATAGTTACATTTCCTTGGCACAGGAAATGTAACTAACGGAAACAATTCAGATGTATAAATAATTTTTAAAAAAACAATATTTTCACTTCAATTTATCTTTTACAAATTCAAATTAGAGATAAGAGTTTAACATAATGCTGATAAAAAAGATCAAGAAACCAGAGAAAAAAAATTCGAATTATACATGAAATCGAAT
>JAOUZG010031479.1:3339545-3355036 GCA_026289955.1 Argiope argentata | reverse complement strand
AGAGAGAGAGAGAGAGAGAGAGAGAGAAGTAATGACTTAAAAATAATAACTTGAACTTGAAATGATAATAACTTGATATTTACTGTCGTAGATTTCCTTTTCTTTTATTTATTATTTATTTATTTATTCGTTAATTCTATAAGAGTACTTAAATACTTTCTTTTTTTCAGTATCATTTACTAGTAAATAAAATATGGGCATTCAGATTCGGAGCATTTTTTCAATAAGGCAAAAGGGACCTTAACAAAGATTGTACCAATTAATCCCGATCGTTTGCTACTAAGAAGAACTTTATATTTTGTTTCTCAATTAATATTCTACAATTGGTAAAAACTTGTAACTAGACGAAAATTTTATATCCGGTCATTAAATCTATGTTTTAAATTTAAATTCATTAATTAATACGAAATCTAGGCCTATAAATAAAATATAGAATAATTCAAAACAGTTCATTCCAGTTGTTAACGTATGATAGAACAAAAATCAAGCCTAATCAGAGCATTCGATTACCTGCGATAAACTCTTCCATTCCCATTATTCATTATTGGAAAAAAAATTACTATCAGCTTAATAAGTTATGCAATGCATATAGTAGAAATCTGACAATCTAATTGATTTTTATTTCTTTATTTTAATAATCCTCATAAAATCCAATATTATAATGACATTTTTTATAATAATTTAAACTGCTTTTTTTTCACTTATTTATCGATAATAACAAAAAAAAAATTCCAAGTGATCAATTACTATCATCCAAGTCGAATCATGCAAATGCAGACTGAATATTTTTCGAATTTGACATCCATAAAACAGATGTTTGACATATAACCAATTCAAAGAACATAAAAAGTGCATTAATAATCAAACGAAACCGAAACTTTAAACAAAAGCACACCACAATTTTTACTGACTTGCATTATATAAATAAAAGCTGAAATAGAAAACTGAATTTCAAGTTATATTTCCATAAATGAATCATTTCGAATGATGGACACATTGATATCTAAAGTGTCTCATTTGCAACGGCACCAATTTTCCATTCATTAATTCTTTTGATCGTGCTTCTTCTATACATATTCAATTTGGCTACATTTTCGTATCCAAAAGGTCTCTTTTTTGGCGAAACACTTTCATTACGTTTTCAGTATACTTGAAAGCATCTGGACCAAGTTCTCGATCAAATTCTAAAGAAGGGAGGATCCTCAAGACATCGAAGATGATTGATGTGGATTATTTATCTGTCACATGTTGTCCCCAAAGTACGTATTAGCCACTGTCAATTCGGAAAAGTGGAAAGCAGTGTTCTATTTTGGCGTCATTCAATCGTCAGGTTAGGAATTATGACATGATAGGAACAACATGGCGGTAAATAGGTTTTGAATCAAAGAAAGCTTTTAAGGATATTTCTTGTACATCTTTCCGTTTAAGATAAGGGCGATGGCACTGAATATGTATTTACCCAGAAATGTTTTCAATGTTTCATTGGTATGTTTATAGGCACGTTTTCAAAATTGCCGCAAACAAACTTGATGTGACACGTTTATCAAATACTTGACAGGTTGTACATGAAGTTACAAGTTCCAGGATAAAGTGCGCAATTAGTCATTAGTATTTCAGAATAAATATAGGGTATCTCAATTCAAGATTTAAGAATGAGCAATGGGAATTTCGATATGAAAGACACATTTTATCATTCAATGATTGTAGCTACATAAAAAAATTTCTAGAATTGTAGTGCTAGATTTGGGGGGGGGGGGGGAGACTGTCACAGGATTGATATGAGACATTGAAGTGCTAAACAAATAAAGCAAGAAAAAAGCGAGTAATTAGGGTTTACTTTATTATGATAAAGAATGTCAATACAATCAAAGAAATGGTCACGTAGAATAATAAAAGTGATTCGAGATTAACCCTTTTTATTCTAGCCATATTTTAAAGATGATTATGCATTCTTATTAATATTATTTTCTACTTTAATATGGCTTTAATTATGAGTATAAATTATTTTAAAGTTATACTGAAAAAATGAAATTTTTTAACCCTTTGCACTCCGAAAAATAATTGCACGATTAAAGAAAGAAATAATATACCGACGCACACAAATGAAAAGGAAACTGATTCTAGCTGCAACAATCTTTCATGGTTCTTCGCTTTGCAGGTCGAAAGAAGTGTTATATAAAACAATTAACAGCGACATATATTTGAAAGCAACAAGTGAAAAATTGAATAACAGAGCGAGACGGAAGATATTAGAAAATAACAATCTAGAATCGAATGTAAAGTTTTCTTATATATTCGGAAGTTCAGATTTCCAATGAAGCTGCGATTTTCACACTGATGACTGAAAGTGATTGACATATTTCAGAAATTTCAATTGCGCTCATATATTCAGGATTGGAATCACTATGTAATCGAAAATTCGAGCCTTCTTAACCACTTGACATACGAGTTTATTTTTCTAATTAGATAACTCATCCTATTTTGGTAATTTATTGTTAATTTGATTTTTTTAAATCCTATATGGAGCATTTGAAATATTAAAGCGTTTCATATTGATTTTTGCGTATTTAATTAAATTCTGTTGCTTAGTTGCAGACTTGAAAGTAAAAATTCAGTAATTCGATGCGCGTGTCAGACTCGTCATTGTATGCGAAGTGGTTAACATTCACCCAGATTCATACATATTCTTCAGTTAACTATAAAAGTCTATTTTACTATTAACTCTCGAACAAATTCGGATTATTTCAGCTGTGATTACTTCAGACATAATGTCGCTAATCGTTTTACAAAATATTTTTCATATTTACACGGCAACTTTTTAAAGAAATACCCGTGCTTCAAATTATAAAATGACGCCATTAGAATCACAGCTTATTAGACGAAAGATTATCTAACTCATTACTTACATTCATCCCTTTGCAGTCCGAAAAATAATTAGATTCAAAATTATTCATCTAATACAAAGGTTTCTTTATTGCTATGAAAAATAAATAGATAAAATTCTTTGAAGTCGAATTTCTTTGAAAAATTAATCTACATCTCTTAACCATTATGTAGGCGTTTTTAAGATTTAAATTTGAAAAATAGATAAATAAAACGTCAAAATTATGCAGTCTTGAATGTCGAGTCAGAGACGTCATCGGAGTGCAAAGGGTTAAATTATCTCCCCAATAAATGATTTCGTTCGTCTAATTATTAAATTGACATTAAGGGAACTGTTCTTTCCAATTTTTTCTTTATTGACTGGAATGGCAAATGCTTTCTCGTACAGGTTTATAAGGTTTGACTTAATAAATTTAATGACATACTTTGCATTAATCAGAACATCTATGCTAATCTTAATTTCATAATTGCTTCACAATTTTGATTGATATTATTTTCTCATATGTGGTTTTTTTACTTTCTTTTATACATAGTATAGAGAAAACATAGCAATCGCCAAAACAATAGAACTCGAGATTTGACTAATTCATGAAGATCTAAAAGTTTTAAATCTTTTTGAGTTCAAAAAACATATTTTTGGAAAGCGTCCGTCTGTTTGTCCGTGACAAATTTAACTCAAAAATGCTATGAGATAAATGAATGAAATTTATTCCACGATCTTCACACCCAATTTGCTGATTTTCATCAAATTTTGATCAAACTTCGTGTTGAGGAAATCTGTTTACCCTGCTTTTCGTATATAAATTAGCATGATAGCTGCAAAGCAAAGAGAGGTAAATTAATAAAACTTGGAACACATATTTAATAGTGTAGTCACCACCAAAGTTTGAGCCATAGCCGTCAGTTGGTTGACCGTCTGTCGATTTATACTTTCAAAAACATATGTTGTTGTTGTTACTTATGGCACTTACCTTATATTGGACAAGGGATACCTTATATTGGATATGGGCATTTCACTAAATTAAAATATCAAAGTGAAAAGCATCGTAGCTGGGTATCGATGGTATAAATGGCCTCTAATTATTGGATCCTTTATCCTTATTTTAAAAGTATTGTTTTCAGAATGTGAAATATGTTTGTTTTGATTTGATTCGATTCGACTTAATGTTAACTTCTAATCCCGATTTCATATTCTAGTATGTTTCCAGATTTTTAAGATGCAAGAGCTCAGAGATTTTAAGAAAAAGGCAACCAAATGATTTCTCAAAAATTTAATAGCAAAAAATTAATTTGAAAAAAGTTATTCAAAATAAACATGAATAAAATTGTTGTTAATTGTAAATGGTTAATTAAAAATATAAAATCTTGTTTAAATTAATGTATAAAACCTCAAATAATTTAAATAGTCAAAAATGTTGTCATATGGATCGTAATCAAACAACACTGGTAATATCGCTGCGATTATCATTTTGTCTTGTTTGAAAATTTTAAGTACGTCATTATATTAACTTAAAATTGTATTAATACTTATTTTATTTTATTTTTTTGCATTTAAAAATTTATATTTTAAAGTTGTTTTAGAACAGGGATGCACAACCTTTTCAAGATGAGGGGCCAAAATATGAAAAAGGATCATGTCAAGAGCCAAAGCAGCCTGTAAATGTAAAAGCATGTTATAAACGTGAAATTTTTGTGATGACAATATCCATAAATTATAATTATTACTTTACTTATTTTATTCATGCACACATTATACAATAAATAAATGAATAAAACACAAACCTTATAGATATGATTAAAATAATTTATCACGAAAAAAAATCCTATTAAAAAGGTGACAAACGAAATAGAATAACGGGAAAAAAACTTTTTGGTAATTATGCAGAGAACACAATTTAAATTTTGAAAAAAATTACTTATCAAAATTATAAGAACTAATGAGATGGCTGGGATTGAATATTTGAAGTTATTGATTTTATGTTGAGATTAAGATTGGTTTTGACAATACGTAGCACAGAAGAAAGGTTCTCATCTTCTATTCTATTTCTTATTTTTGATTTATTTAAATTCATTAGTGAGAAAGTTTGCTCACAAATGTAAGTGCAGCCCAAGAAAGTTGTACATGCTGCTGCATTTTGCTTTGAGAACGAAAATTCCTCGGATAAGCCTTTATAAAATTCTAATACCGGTTTTCCTTTGAACTGATTTTTGAAAAAAAATCAGAATTCTGTAAATCAATTAAGGCTAACTGCATACTCTCAGCCACTAGATTTACATCCACAAAAATTGGAGAAAAAAATACATAAACTTTTGTTAAAACACTTTTTAAAATCTGAAAATCAATCATCAAATTCATTAAGCAAGATTTGAATTGTATCCTCGTGCTGCATTTTCATGCGTGGAAATTTTTCCCTTCCGCGAGCTTTTCCTATACAAAAACTCGTACTCGCAGGTAGCCATGAAGGGGAAAAAAACTGAAAAGCCGCGTAGTAAAAAGTAAATAAACTTAATGCACAACTGCAAGTTATTTATTTTGATGTAGAATCGTTTTAGCATCAGATTTTTTTCCTCTTTATTTGAAAAATTTTCATTTCATTTTAAATTAGTCTTATTTTATTAACAACATTCGCGGGCCAACTTCAAAGGCTACAAAATTTTGACCCGCAAGCCATAGGTTGTACATCCCTATTTTAGAAAGTTATAAACTTTCCAACCATTAAGAAATTTAATCAAAAATAGTTAATTTCTTTTAAATTGAATTTCATCAATGGATATATATTATTGGAAAAAATGCATTTTAATTAGTGTTCATTGTAATTATCAAATTATAAAATTTAAATAACTCTCTCACTCTATAAGAATATGTAATCCATTCTAAAGGGCGTCCACGCAAAATTTGAATTTGCCACCTTTCGTGATGTAAATTGTTGAAATACCTATTAAAAACATTTGCAGTAAATAGTTTAGGTTAGTAAATATGAGGCGTTACATGACTTATTACTTGTTTTTATTGTTGAACAATATCTAAAAAATAGTGAAAGTCTGGCGACCACAGTTCAAAAATTTGAGAATTGGCCTCGTAAATCGTGTGATTTAACACCTTTGGGTTTTTTAATGGGGTTATTTGAAGTCAAAGGTCTATCTATATCAACAAGCCCACAAGCGCTCATACATTGAAGGAGAAAATTCAACTCTGCATCAACGAAATTCAACCACATTTATTCGAAATAATCATTTGAAAATTCGGCAAAAGTGTGTGTATGTGCTAGCAAAGCAGTGGAAGCTATTTGTTTTATGTATTATTCTCTATATAACCCAATCCTGTATATTTTATTTCAATAAAAACATTACGATGTAAAAGAAGGAAAAAAAAACACGGTTTTTATTTAATTAGATTATTGCATAAACGCGTTGTTCTATCTTGCAACTCTCTCTTTTTGTTAACCCTCAACTATTAGCTGTCAAATCTTTTTTTAATAATACCCTCATTAATTACGAAATGCACACTCCTTCTCTTCATCTCATTCTGCTTACCGCCCAGAATTTCCGAAAATTTAATCATTTGTTGTTGTAGTTACTTATGGCACTAACCTATTGACAAGCCTCCTGCTAATACAGCAGCAGATTTAAGCCGAAAGTAGCGTCTCTTATTCTTGAAGTAGCGCCAACTAGGGCCCAGGGTACGACTTGGCTACAAACTCACCACATTTGCTTGCACAGCCCCTTTTTACAGGGGGGCACAGTCACACATCACACGGATAGCACACAGAAGGACAAGCATGCCATTACCTTTTTGATTTTAACATTTTTGAAAAATTCAAACTGTCTATTTTAAAAAATAAATAAATTTTAATTATAAACATTCTTATCACTCATCTACTCCCTTCGCTTATCTGTTATTAAATTTTTAATACACAAACTCTTTCGATTTAACTATTCCCAGTAATATTTAATTTTGAAATATACTTTTTACCGAAGAGTCTTGCTGACAGTTCAAGAAAGAACCATTGAATCAAAATCTTACATCTAGCATCTTAAGCAGACCTAAGGTTAAAAGCAGACAGGATGATAAGCCATAAAAAGTGGATAAAATGATAAAAACTGCTGAGATCAACGCAATTTGACGCGCATTTCGATGAGTCTAGTGAAACACTTTCGCTGACGATGACAGCTAGGAAACAGACCTTAAAAGAACTATCTACTCTTACACTTATTTTTTCTTTCCCAATTCAAAATTCCGAAATATGTTCTTGCAAGGGTTGACAGACGATTTTAGAAAATCAAGTTTATAACCCTTTGCTGGAGATCTCTTTACTTGATGACAGATATCTTCTTTTAACTTTTCACTAATAATAAAATAAAATAAACAGCTTTCGATGGAGAGCAAACGATTTTTACGAATTGACGAGGAATTTTCGTTAACAGCTGTTTCCTATAGTGGTTCTTTTATTTATTTATTTTATTTTTTTAGGCTGACTTTATTATCTTTTATCGTCTGGTTACTGAACAACTCATTTGTTTTTCCAAAAAAATATTTTTTAGAAAGTTCAGCAATTTAAAAGTTAATTTATATTTAAAAGAATTTATAAACTGAGAAAGATAAATATTATTCGTTTTGTAAAATTATGAAAGGGAAATTATAAGTTTTATCTGTATTACATCAGAATGATATCCTGGTGTTGACCAGATTTAAATATTTTAGTGCTTAAACAATTTTCTTAATACTTTAGTTAAAATGTTTACTAAATAGTTATTATAAATAAATTACTTTGTTCAGAGGAATATAATTTACAAAATCCTTTTGTCTGAATTTTTTTAACTACAAAGAGATTATCAGCTGTGCTAAACGATGAAAAAATTAAGTTAAAATTAAGTATAAAAATTATAGAACAATTTGCTTTGGTTTAAAAGAATATAATATACAAAATCTTGTTATCGTCTAAGGTGTTTTTCTGAAATCTTTTAATTAATTACAACCAGAATATCAAATGATCTTTTTCTAATTAAATCGAGAATGTAGAATCAAACGATAGTGGATGACAACTAATTTTTTTTCTCCATATCAAAGAAACAAATTAATAATTCCTACTATAAATTCGTAATCGGCAGTGTATTAAAGTTTTCTTTATACCCCTTTGCACTCCTAAAAGTAATTAGATACAAAATTATTCACTTAATACAAAGATTTGTGTATTGCTATGAAAAATAAATATACACAATTCTTTTAAGTCGAATTCGTTTGAAAAATTAATCTACAGCTCTTAACCATTCTGTAGGTGTTTTTAACAATTAAGTTTGAAAAATAAATAAATAAAACGTCAAAATGATGCACAATCTTGAATGGTGAGTGAGAGGCACCATCGAAGTGCAAAGGGTTGACTACTTAACAGTTTTATTTTCTTTACTATCTAATAAGATGACACTTCCTATTTTGGGAATATTTTCTTATTTTGATTCAAATGGAAATCCATCGAATAGTTGGCTTATCTACGTATTCGAAGTCATTTTACTATTGAATTATAATTGTTATTAATGGTTCTTTTTTTTTATTTACAACTATCAAAATTCGATAAATCGATGCATGTACGACATACGGGCAAAACAGTTGAGTGGTTAATATTCTTCCAAAATTCCTCTTATAAGGTCTGACAACAATTCGTCATGTTGATACTTGATTATCTACAAAAGATGACTACAAATAACACCTGATTTTTTTTTGCTATAATATTTTAAAAATTAAATGGAAATATAAAGAAATATATATAGTGTAAATCGAGATTTCTTGTAGGTAAACGCTATAATTCATTTACGAATTTTAAACGCTTTATTTCATACAGTACAAGAAAATGAAAGAATTTTCACTCGCATCTGATAAAGGGAAAAAATGGACCAGTGTTTGATAACGAATTAATATATATGTTACCGTTAAATTATGAAATCCATTATTTTATAGAATACCTAGTGATTCCATGTAATAACTGATCGTGTCCGTTAAACTGTAAAACTCGCTTGTATTTCATGGTTTAACTAGTTATTTTATAGAACAATTAAAGTCTAAAATAATCTATATCATATATCCCGCACGACAAATACATTTACCTTCCATCCCTACTGCATTTATGAACTATTCCAGATAATAGGGAGAGAACTTGTTTAATCAATCGGGCACAAGAAACGGCCGCATAAAACTATTGTATTCCCGATCCCAGTTCAGTGTCTGCGAACAAAAATTAATTAAAATCGAAGAAGTACCGGGTGTAGAAATAACGCTCCGGTCTGTTGCTACAGCTCAAAGTTTAGGTCAGAGATTTAAAAAAATGTTCGTGTAAAACCCAGTGTGTCAACAAAAAATGTTTTTGTTTTAGAAGTAATGTTCTTTGTAATTACAAGTGTCATTTTAGTAATCCTTGTTGTAACAAATGATTTTATGGTACGTTTCCATAAATACCATTTATACGCTGCATAAATTAGATAAATTCTAAGTTTCTTTTTCATTTTAATTGTCTATCATTAGTTAATTTATAGAATACCTAGTTATTTCCTTTTAGATAAATTGTTTATTTTACTCTTTAACTGTCTCTCATAAGTTAATTTATAGAATACCTAGTTATTTCATAGAATAACTAACTAAAACGTCATATTAATAACATATTACACACTTTAATGGACCCAATCAGTTATTTCATGGAATAACTAGGTATTTTATAGAATAACTGCATTATATACTTTAACGGTATAATATATATATATTAAATACGAATGATTATCATTAATGAAAGAAAATGCAATAAAAAGTGTTCCGGTATATTCAAATCAGCATAGATCCAATCTGAATTAGCAAACGATTTTTTTAAAATGTATATAATGTGAATGAACTTTATTTTGAGAATAAAATTCAAACAGAAAAAAAATTGTGTCTGATGAAATATTTAATTCTCATAGCGAAAAATAACACTGGATTTTCAGACGATTTTGATCGTCTTCCAAATGCTTTTTCAAAGGTCGAAAAACAAGTTCATTTCCAAATCAAACGAAATGAAACGTTGCCAGCCCACCGACTCTGATATCCTTCAATTTTGATTTCGGAGCCAGATCCAACCGCAATCCGTAACTGCAACTGTCACCTCAATGGCGGTCACTTTTGAAAACCCAACATTATCGACTCCTTTTATCATCCGCGGCCATCAGAAATGCACACAAGCGGGCCTATATTGAATTAGTGAGAAAAATGACCGAAAGCTGTAATTTGTTTTTATCAGATCTTGGCTGGGGTTAAGGCAATGACATAATACTGGGGTTGTGTGTGTCGTATAAACCCCGAGTGTGGAACAACTTGTTTAATGATACACATTAAACAGCTTTTAAGTCCGAGATATCAGATGGAAAGTGAGAGCTGTGCCCCTTAACAGTCGGAAAAGATGCGATAAATTGATACCTATGCTCAAGAGAGAAGCAAAAAAATAAATATACGGTGTGCTCGTATATATGCATTGGTCTTCATTTGAATACTTTCAACTGTGGATACGCTACATGGATAGTTGTATCTGAAGTGAAGAGACTTTCAGAATTTCAAGTCGGAAATTTGGCTTTGGGGAGAGGAGGGATAGTGAACTGTAAACAAAAATCAAATTACAAAATCTTCGCTGGTGCAACAATAGCAAGATTTTGCCATTACGAAAGATCTGTATTCCAAATAAATAAATAAATAACAAAATATATAAAAAGATTAAAATGAAATCTGCTATGCATATTTCAATGTATCCTGTCAGAACATCATTTTTTGAACGGCCAAGCACCACGTGCTCGTGCGAGTTGAATTATGCTCTTATTCATTTTAATGGTTTTATTGAATGAGTCACTTTAGTATAGCAAACGATCCGGAAAAAAAACCTTTGTCTCGCTTTTATTGTTTTAAAAAATATCACATTTCCTATTTATTTCACTTCATATAATGACGTGCTCAAAATGACATTTTTCCAGGTTTTATTTGCTATAGTAAATTATTCATTTTTTTACCAGAGCTTTTGTTAATACAAGAGCAACGCGTTATTAAAAGCCGATTTTTTGAAATGCTGGTACTGATAATGAAATTTTTATTTTTCTCCTACGGATTTTTGTTGAATCCAAAAAAACCTCATCCCCAAAACATCAAGCTCTGGCATGATAAAAAACACGTCAAGGATAACACGATAGATTGAGAAAAAATGCTAATAATCTATATAAATAAAAATGAATTGCCAAATGTGTTGCTAAGCTCAAAACTTCAAAACGGTTTTATCAATTAAACTTTTTATTTTTATTTTTATAATGACAGGAGAAAGGTTCATACAGAGAAAGAAAACAAAAAAAATTCGAGAAAATTAGTAAAAACAACATTTTATTTACTTTCCCGCCAAAAATTTGTCCACCGCCAAATAAGTAAGATTTCGGCTTGTTTTTTCCGCACCCTGATGTGGTTAGACTTAACATGTTTTCAGCCAATTATTTCAAATGATTCTGTTTATTTTCTTAATCCTTGATGCATTTAAAATTAAACACTGTTAATGAATCGATTATTCGGATTCATTTTGAAGTACTATTGAATTAAAATAAAACAGAATAAAGAAAATTAAAACTTTCTAATCTATATTGTTTTACTCCAATTGGCGTTAAATATTCACGCATGTAAAGTGTGCTAGAATTGGTGACAACTGTATTTCCATTTTAATTAAAAGTTTAAAAAGATTATGCGTTTAATATTTTTGTAGCTGTCTTAATCTCGATCGATAAATAAAATGAACTTGACTTGATTTCAAAGAAATACGGACGTGATTTGCTGTTTTGTTTTATTTACGATACACAGTGTAAATAAATTGCTTTAGGTTAGTTGTGTGCTTTTTCATGCTTTCGAAGTCACGGGTAAAAGCTAGTTTTAAGCAAAGATTTAAAAATTTCATGCTTGCATCAATAAACATGATTCTCAAACATAAAAAAGAATGCAATTCCTCCTGTTCTTTCTGTATTTCCTTTAAAAATAACTATATATTTTTGTTCTTTCTGTTTCTTGGTGCATCGACATTATTATCATGTCAGAACATGATATTGTTTTAGGAATGATGTTTTGTGGCGTCAACAAAAGCCTGTAGGCGAAAAATTGAAATTTTATTATCTGGACGAGCATTTAAAAAATCAGCTTATAATAACGTCATGCTATCCAATTTACAAAAGCTCTGATAAAAAAAAAGTTAATTTCTACAGCAAATAAAACCTAGAAAAATATCATTTTGAGCATACGATAATATGAAATGAAATAAATAGGAATTGTGATATTTTTGTAAACAAATGCGAGACAAAAAACAATTATCGTTTGCAATACTAAAGTGACTCTTTCAATGAAACTATTAAAATGAAAAAAATATAATTTAACTCGCACGAGCACGTGGTGCTTGGCCGTTCAACAAATGATATCCTGAAATAATACATTGAAATCTTTTTTTTTGTATTAATTTATTCCTGATATTTTACTATTACTTTAGAATTAAATTGTGGTTTTCAGACACTGATATTTCTCTATGTGTTAAAATTTACAATTTATATACAATTATACAATTTATATACAATTCATCCATAAAAATGGCGTACAATTTAAAATTTGTTTTCCATGTGAATTTATACATTTTCTTTTTTTTTTCTTCCTATAACATACCTGAATAGCTTGAAGCTAGAAATATTAGAAAGGAAAAAAGAATTTTTTTTCCTTTCTAATATTTTCACTCTTGCCATCCTCTCTTTTGACCACTTGTGAATAGTTTCCTTTTAAGTACAAAGAGCACCTGGAAAGCAATGGCAACAATCTTATGAAAATCGATTAAGAAAAGATGCAGTTACTGTTGCACTCATCCACTCGAATCACAATGATGTCCGCTCCAACTCCAAAATGGACAACGGAAAAAAAGAGGAAAATTGTGATTAGTCATAGCAAGAAGAGGCTTCCCGACTTTCACAAATGCCACTTCAACCACGGAAGCATCATTTGAAAATTTACAATATGCCTTCACACTTAAAATTTCTCAATGCCCATTTTTCAACAAAGGAATCGGTCCAAAGGCACAGACTTGGATTTCACAAGTGTCGATTTATTCATCGGCAGAGGGTGGAATCAGGAATCCGCCCTCCGACCCTCCAGTGTGTGACAATCCTCATATGTTTGACACAGTCACGACAGATGGAACAGTGGGAGGTCAATATGTCACCCAATATGTACTGGATGCCAGACAGACAGCTGCTCTACTCCCAGTGTGCTTGCCACTATCGCGGAGACCATTATAAAAACTCTTTTCATCGATGCTGTCCGCCAAACCTTTAGAATTGCAACACAAGAAATGACTCCAAGAGAAGTGGGAGGTTTTTGAGGAAACTCCGTATTCCAAAAAAGACCAAACCTTTAAAAACCCCACTGTTGAAAAGAGAATGGGTCGATTTTGACTTTGTAAGAGGAGGCCGTTTTTGTGTCGGAATAGAGTGACTTTTTCTCCGTGTGGGGGTTTGTGCCTTCTCCGATGGGGTGCTTTTCAACGGGGCTTGACCCTTTTATAGTCCCCGCCTGACCCGCGAAGCCCAGATCTCAGTGAATATTTTTGGTCGCGGTCGAGGCGTTGGCTTTTCTTGGGAAATGTACCATAATCCCTGTTGTTGTTGGAACATCATGGTTCTTAAATAACCATATTGACCATGCCTTGACAGTTTCATATGGATACGGTTATGGATAAATGATGATATTGTTACCGAATCCTGCAATTCGCCTTTACAGTGTATTCAGGGTAGGTGGTACTGAAAGAAAAATAGTCTTTCTCAAACCATTCTTAGCTTAGGATTAGGCTCCAATTTTCAAGGTGCATGTCATTGAATCCATATTTCATGTTCACTCGGAACATTGTTATTTAGAATTTATGATCTCATTTGCATTGAAATAGTCCTCTTATACTTTTAATTCTACATTTTTCCTACTTGGGACCTTTGATTCGCTGAGGATGCCATTTATATATAATTTAAATTAATCGCTTAGATGTAAGTTCATCCCATTTATTTGGGTAACAAACTGATAGAATTTAAACTTGTTATTTTATTTGTGTTACACATTTTCTGTTGTATAAAAATTTTCCTAAGGGATATCAGTTCCATCACACATCACCATTAAAAACTCAGGTGTCCAGTTCATATGATTTTCGAGATATTACAAATTTACTTTTTGTCATCTCAGAACATGATGTTGTTTCTGGGATGAGATTTTTGGTGTCTACAAAAATCCGTAGGGGAAAAAATTTATTATCTGCAGCAGCATCTTTAAAAAATCAGCTTTAATAACGTGTTGACATTGTATTTACAAAAGTTCTGGTTAAAAAAAAATAAGTTAATGACAGCAAATAAACAGCAATAAGTTAAGCTACAGCAAATAAAACCTTGAAAAATGTCATTTTGAGCACGTGATTAAATGAAATGAAAATAAGAATTTAAAATCATATTAAGGTATTGTATCTATAAAATTCATCAAAATTAACGGCAAGGATTGTTACATACTTCTATACATCTATGTACTCTCTTTAAAATTGGAGATAATTTTATTACATTGTCTCTGTAACATTCATCAAGATTGACGACATGTATTTGTTTTCTCTATAAAGACTATGTTTTGTCTTTGCAAGGGCATCTATATATTGCTTTGTCCTCCTTTGTCCTATAACCTTAACAATTTGAACTGACTCAAAAAACATTATCTTCAGAACGCCTCCGAATGTTGATCCCTGGGGCATCTATGCATCCCTTGACAACATTCTGAAACTCTCATGTGAGTATTTTTCAATTCAATATTTACAAAGAAAGGGAAGATGTACATAAAATGACTAGAAGATCCATTTACATTACTTTAATACACTGTCCTGAAAAGTCAAACCGAATTCGAAGTAATGTTTGTGTTCCTACCAGACCCCCCCCCCCTCCAAAGCTCCATGCTTTGATCTAGTATTACTAATTGTTTAAGTCCAACAGTAATAATTTTGGTCCAAAACAATAATGCTGATGAGGTATTTCACTTCATCAGTATCTACGAACAGTTTCTGGTGAAAGTCATATGACTGGTTCTGTCAGGACAGCATTTTTTGTTCTCGCTTGGAATGCTGCGTAGGAATACAGCTGATCGAAGCATTTCCTATTCGTTAACTTGCAAAAATAAAAAGCCACAGCTCAATTTCTTTTTCTTCCTTTTGCATAAAACAAAAAGACAAGGTGAGGAAATGAGACAACCGGACCTCCGTTCCGTTCAACTTCTTACTCATTTGTCGAGAATGTCGTCCTCTGCAATTACAAGGAACACAACGGCGAACATCCTGTTATACGATAGGGACATTCCACCGCTTTTTTCTTGTTATTTCGTATTGATTTCTCAATTCAGATTTGGAATGTGAAAAAAATAAGGAACTTTTCTCATGACCTTTGGTGAATATTTTTGATCATAATTTTCATAACTATATAATCGTAAACCTGCCTGAACTGTTTAACGGCACTTTTAATAATATCAAAATATTATTTTATTTGTGTATATATATATATATATATATATATATATATATATA
>JAOUZG010031479.1:3302571-3329740 GCA_026289955.1 Argiope argentata | reverse complement strand
TGTGTGTGTGTGTGTGTGTGTGTGTGTGTGTGTGTGTGTGTGTGTGTGTGTGTGTGTGTGTGTGTGTGTGTGTGTGTGTGTGTGTGTGTGTGTGTGTGTGTGTGTGTGTGTGTGTGTGTGTGTGTGTGTGTCTTCAGAATTGTCTGGCCTTTAAAAATTCAAACATACATTTAAAAATAAAGCTAGGATTGTCATGATTTATTGAAGCTGCTTATTCAATTCAAAACTATTTCTTTTTTTTTATTTAGTAAATAAATATATACTTATTGTACGATTAACTCAATAATTTCAATGTCATAATTTTTACAAAAAAAAATTAAAATTTATAAAAGTGATTGAAATGTTCAATAAATCATACGGAATTGTTGTTGTAGGTTTCAACTCCTTAAATGTCAGAAAAATTTCAGAAATGCTATACGCAAAGGGAAACGGAATCCTCCCAAATTGGTTTATCATAAATTATACTTCTTTGTAATAATTTAATCTGTCAAATAGGAGGCGCATAATGTATTGCCCGTGATCAATCATAATTTCGCATGTATCGTTGAAAAACAGAATTGGGAACCGAGTCTGCAGCAGGAAAGCGTACCTTTCTTGTCGTATCAACTTTCAACATTAGCATTTCTTGTTCTAAGGAAAAAGAAAATAATCATGATAGGAAGAACATATATAAAGTGTTTTCTTGCTGGTTCTCGGTATTAAGCAGTTCATCGTTCATTGTAGTGAATTTGTTTGTTTTTAAAGTGGGAGAAAAACATTTCTGAGTTAGAAAAGAGAGAAAGGAAAAAAAAAGATTCACATTAATTATGCTATGCATATTTCAATGCATCATGTCAGAACATCATTTCTTGAACGGCCAAGCACCACGTTCTCGTGCAAGTTGAATTGTATTTTTTTATTAATTTTAATTGTTTCATTGAATGAGTCACTTTAGTATTGCAAACGATCCAAAAAAAACTTTGTCGAGCATTAATTGTTTAAAAAAATATCCCATTTCCTATTTATTTCATTTCATATTATCACGTGCTCAAAATGACATTTTTTTCTGTTCTATTTGCGGTAGTCTTTAATTATTATTTTTTAAATCAGAGCTTTTGTAAATGAGATGGCATCACGTTATTAAAAGATGACTTTTTGAGATGCTCGTGCAGATAATAAATTTTTTATTTTTCGCCTATGGTTTTTTTGTTGAAGCCACAAAACCTCATTACTAAAACAATATCATGTTCTGACATGATAATAAAGATAATTTAATACAAAACATAAAAAATTAAATCAACAATTTGAAATTTCACGTTATCATGCGAGAGCCTTATTAGGTTTAAGTCATTATTTGTCTTAACTAATTTAAGTCATTAACAGTTTTAACAGGTTTAATACAATCATGAGACTTCTCTATCGTTCTCTATCCCTCTATTATATATATATATCATTTTTTAAAACTTTCATTTTCAATTTTTCTAGCTGGCAAACAAAGATTTGGAGCTCGACCGATGTTGGCTTAAAATAACAGCTATGATGTAACAGTTCTATCTCAACTTTTTTAAAAACGCATTTTCAGTCAAAGAAGCATACGTAATAATAAAACATTAGTGGTAAAAACAGATAAAAAAATTCTTGAACCAATAATTTCCGGGGGCCCATAATCTTTATTTTTTGCCCGTAAATTTCGGAGACACCAAAGCCTCCTAACCAAAAAAAAAAATTCAATTTCTTTTAAGATAATAATAAATATATATAAAAATAAACGGGAAAAATTATGTTTGATTCAATGGAAAGCAATTATTAATTGTTCCGTTGAAAATAAAAGTTGTCAAATATTTTGAAGTTAGACAAATCTATTATGTTTTAAAGTTGTAGATCATGTGCAATTAAAGATGAACAAGACTATAATGTTAAATAGGTAGAATCGACAGTTATATAGGTTTAAATAATTTTAAGGAGTCCCTGACCTTTGAGAATCTTTTGCAATAATTTTATTGAAAATTATTTAATTATATGCTTTTATTTAATCATAAAAGCGATGCAATCAAACTTGTTCTACTTGAAATCAAGTGCTGTTTAATTTTGGAACTTTATTGTAGTAATATTCCTAATTAATTGCCCTTTACAAGTTTAATATTATGTTATTTTATAATTAAAAAAAGGCTACAGTATTATTATGCCCATGTATTTGAAGGCGAGTCTTTGATCGCAGAATTACATTTGAGCACAAATTTACAATTGGAAACTTAATATTATTGCTCATACTGGATTCACAATTGTTACTAATGCTTAAATATATCCAAAATTGTACACATCCACATTTGCACAAATTATATTGTATTAATTAATTTTTCTGTAATGGTTTACATAAATAGCCAAATCTTGTTTAATGCATCCAGTTATCACCAATAATTTTCAATATTACTTTGCCTATTGCGTCCAATTATCATTAAAAATAATTTTCATAATTACTTTGTTTAATGCGTCCAGTTATTATGAATGATTTTCATAACTTCATTATCTAATACACCCAATTCTCATCAATCACTTTAATAACTACATTGCTTAATACATGTAGGATATCTCACGGAGCTATTTTATTTAACCATCATCTGCCTTCATTTTTGTTTTATCAACATCCAAAGGTAGACATAATTCAAGTCAAGAATTATAAAAGAGTATATCATTTCCCAGAGGATGATACGTTTAATTAGTCCAACATTCCAGAACAACGCCATCTATCGAGCTCTTGAAAAACTGTCCCAATTAATATTGAGGCAGAGACTACTAAACATCCGTAAAACAAAGACGTCTCCACGCGTCAGCGGTTCCTGCTCGCAAAGCTACGCGGTAATAAGTTTTCAATCGTAATGTTTCCCTACCTCTAACGTCCTCCTAGATGAAATAATCTAACTTTCTGTTTATTAAATATCTCCATGTTTTAATTCTTTTTAATATTTCCCAGTAAATATTTCCCTTTAACTCTAAATAAATTCTTTTATTTTTTTAAAGAAGTCTCTTCATCCTTCGTTTGCATCATTTTAATCTTAGTTTAGAAACTAATCCGTAAATATTTATTAAAAAAATCCCTATACATCACGCCACTAAAACCCCGCTATCTGAAGAGCCTAATTTTGGAAGATTTGGTTAGACTCCCCCATACATCCATTTATCATCAATGGCTTTCATAACTACATTGATTAATATGCCCATTTATCATGAATAATTTTCATAAATACATTGTCAAATATTCCCATTTATTACGAAAGATTCTCATAACCACATTGCTTATGCATCTAATTATCATTAATGGCTTTCATTACATTGCCTAGTGCATCCATTTACCAGCAATGGCTTTCATAGCTACGTTGCCTAATGCATCTAATTATCATTAGGGACTTTCATAATGGGCAGTTTTGAGATTTTTGAGTGCATTTTTTCCTTTAAGCAACTATAGCATATGGATATTTGTATAAAGATAATAGTAATGATTTTGTTTGGATAAGTAAAAAGATAAAGAAAAGCATAAAAGTATCTTTCATCTTAGATTTGACATGGTATTTTTGAACAAAGAGTTATAAAAAAATCTCAGCTTAGTTTTAATTTCAATTTATTTTTGAGCCGGCTTTCTGGCACAGAGGTTCTAGTACCGGTTCAGACACGGTTGTTCTTCTGTGTGCTGTCTGTGAGATGTGTGATTGTGCCTCCCTGCAAAAAGGGGCTGTGCAAGCAAATATGGTGAGCGTGTAGTTGTGCTCTTGGCCCTAATTGGCGCTACTTCAAAATGCAAGAGACGCTCCTTTCGGCTTAAATCTGCTGCTTTATCAGCGGGGGCTTGTCCATAAGGAAATGCCATAAGTAACAACAACATTTATTTTTGACTCATGATTCTGACTCATGACTATTAGGTGAATAATGAACATGAAGTGCATACCAACTGAACAGCAAATCTCAAAGACCAAAATTAGTGAATCGCCGTATTATATCAATAATGGGAAATATACTTATTTTGAAATACAATAAATGTAATAAAAAATTTACCTATTCTATATAGGGAAAAGAAATAACAACATATTCAGAATGTAAGATATCAGAGAATAATGTTTGGCAAAGAATGATAATAGTTTTGATAACATCAACATGCAATGTTTGTGAATGAAAATTCCACAAGTGGCGTTAAATTCTTATCACAAACTCACAAAAAAATCGCGAGAACAGAAATCAAATTTACAACCACTCACTACAAGAAAGGAAAAAGGAAAAGAAATATATTAATGGCCACAGAAATATATTTTTGAAGAGCAATCTTCTTCCACCTGCTGCCCCATCGGCATCTCAAGAGATCTCGCCAGAAACTCTTCCAACCAACCGACCAACCACCTATTCAAATAATTCATTCTTTTTACGACGGGTCTTCGAAGGGGATGGGGCAGACAACTAAAACGGTCATCTCAAGGGGAAAACTAAAGAAGGATTACCTGGAGAAAACCACCCTCTTGGCGCCATACCCCTCCCTAAAAGAGGGTTTTAATCTCCGAGGGTACAAATGCTTCCAGAAGTCTCATTCCTACCTGCGCAGATGGCGGGGCACACTCCACTGTGTTTCACAGCATGAGGTGCATCGGTCATCCCCTGGAAAGGTATTACATCTGTCTTCGGCCCTAATCTCATCTTTGTTGGATCTTCCTAAGTAGTAGGCGCTGGTCCCTACAGAGTACCGTTGTAAGCAAGTGTGGGATATAACCGAAACCACCATCCAAAGAGACACAAAGAAATATGCCGATAAAGAATGGGCTATTCGAGGTTAAAGCGGAAATGGAATTTAACTTTGAATAGGGCTGTCAGAGGTTTTGAAGAATTATTCATTTAGTTGCACTTGCCATTCAATATTGGGGATCCTAAAACTATGAACCCAAGCATTAAAACCACAAATATCTAAAAGAATTTGAAATTGGGGATGGTAAATTATTAATAATTCGTATTCCTATCGGATGGTCAAATCAGTAATTCAATAAAGATAGACAAAAAAGTATCTGATTTGAAATACTTCGCGAGAGGTTAACCAAATATAGAAAGTATTTACGCATTTTTGGACGAATGAATTCATAGACATTTAATTAATGCTTAAACTGCCAATCATGCATTTTTTTTTAAATATTCGATTGGCTAGTCTTTTTTCTAGACTAGGTCTAATTTTGAATTTTAATGATATTAGGGCTTATTTTTAAAATACCCAGGGGTGTTGATTTCCATTCTTCGTCTACTACTTTCTATAGTACATCAATCGTGGTGGGCTTTGAACAGGCCTTGGGCAAATAAGTAGTCCATATGTGAACTGTCAGAGACTTCACAAGAATATGTTGAAAGGATATATATGCATTTTGAAGGAATATATGTAGTAATACTTTTTGAAGCATGACTCGTAGCTTTGTTTTGATTAAGTTTCATTCTTTCAAATTGAATGGGATGAAGTAATAATTTCTTCTGTAAATATTAGATGGACAATTTTCACTTGAAAGAACAGTGAGTCGAATAAAAAAGTATATTTTATTCATTTCATTTTTTATGTACTATTAAAAAATTTTCATTTGAATCTTACAACAATACATTAACAACAAACATGTGTGTGTGTGTGTGTGCGTGTGTGTGTGTGTGTGTGCGCGCGCGTGTGCGTGCGTGCGTGCGTGTGTGTGTTAATGATATTTTAAACTCTCAAATTCATTTCTTAATTTTCATTTTAATTTAGCTATAGTAACTTCATTCTAAAATATTCTCTTATTTCCTGATCCATTCCACTTGTTCTAGATAATTAATTCAACGGAAGCTTTATAAAATTGCTCAATCGGCTAAACGCCGGCTACTTTCCCATATTTCAAGTGTAGGGACAGAAATTAGCCTTCTTTGCAAATTTCATTAAAAGATCCCTAGAATTCCCTTGCACGATCTGTCCATATGATTGACATGCATTAAATATCCCTAGTAAAATCTAAAGGCATAAATTCAGAGGGATAAAAATTATCTTCTCCAACCTGTCTTCTCCATGATTTAGGCCACGACTCTACCTTCTGTTTTCAACAAATAATTTAAAAGCTTTACATTATAGATATAATATTTTTTCCCTTTATTTTCGATTGCAAATAGTTTTTTTTTTGTTGCAGTCATTTAGAATCCATACGCGGAGGGCTTGTCCATAGGCAAGTGCCATAAGTAACAACAACAGAGTCCATACTGCGCAAGCGGTCACAATCTATTAAAAACGTTAATTCTATAACTTTAAAAAAAATTAATACAATATTCAGATTAACAACAAAATTAATAACAATACGTTACAGATGAAAAACTATGTGTTGAAAAGCATGCATCTCTGTTACCTGTTTTGTTTTATCAATAGAATAAGTGAAGATTCTTATATTATTTAAATACTAATGACAGACAAAAAACTCAGTTGAAGATTGAAGATATTGGTATGAAAAAAAATTTAAAAAAAAGGGATGATATCCTTTATGGGTATTTCAGAAAAAAAAATGATTTAAAACTTTATACAATTTTATTCACATTATAAAATAGTATTTGCTATTGTTCTTGAAGGAAATATAAAACATAATTAAATCAGCTTTGGGAAACATTAAAAATGATTTAAGATCTTAAATAATTTCATTTACGACTTGAAATAAAATTTGCTGGTCCTTGTTCATGATTTAAACACATTTTGCTTTCACTTTCTAAAGGAGGCACACTCGTTTTTCGTATTTGATATACTAATATGCAATTGTAGACACCTTTTGAGACAATGATTCTCTAATTGAAATAAAATATCCTGTTAATCGTTTAACAGCATAATCTCGTATCATTTATAAAGAAGTTTTTAATACTACTAATAATAATGCTTTTTTTAAAGTTATAATAATTCGAAAGAATGTTTCCTATATTTATATATTTTTTTATGTATTTGTCTTTGCGACGAGTCAAGTATATATTTCTAAATATAACCGATTTAGAAAGATATTATTTCCGGCAGAAGTGTATAATTAGTTCTAGGTGTGGATTAGTAAGACCTTTAATACTTAAACTTTATAATTTTCGATAAATCGTGAAAGAATCATTATTATTTTTTAATTCCTACTATTAGTTCAGATTCTCCCTATATGTATATTGTTGCAATTTCCAATCTTTAATAAAATACTTTTTATTCATCCATTCAATATTAGATGCATTTTTTGAAATTTGTAGTGGATGACACTTGATGTTAATACAGTTATTTCAAATATTAATTCATTGATTAAAATTAATTAATTTTTAATACTTTAATTAGAGTTTTAACAGTTTGTAATGAAATATAAATTCAGCAAGTAGTTGCTCAATCGGTAAAATGCGAGGATAGCATTTTTCACGTGAAGGTGAAGAATGCGAGTTCAGTTCTTGCGAAAATCAATAATTTTTAAATAAAATATTTATATTAATTGTAATTATTTAAAAAAGGTAACTAAAATAAAAAATATCTTAGTTGACCTAAGTAGAAATTGACTTTAATTGTATATACATATATTATTTGTTATTATTAGTTTCACAGAATTCCTGAGGGAACATTTTGAAATGTGAACTTTTTAGGTTTTTTTCTTTTCTAATTTTGTGTAAATCCGGATATGATGTCAAACTTTATGAGACTAATCATATTTATTTCAGTCTAAAAGATAACATTACTTATAGGGTGTAAGTAAATGAAGACATATATGGAGAAAAATAAATCTAATTTATCTAAAAAGTGACACATCTATCATGATGTGTGCCTGAAAAATGCATTTTCATCACGAAAAATTTTAACATCATCATTGTGCCACGGCACGCGCCTGGATTGACCTTTTAACCTTCAGCTAGCCCACCATCATCGGAAAGAAAAGCTTTTCTCCACATTGGGACAAAATCGCAAACTATAAACATTGATCGCGTGTAAATAATATAATCTTGTCTAGATATATAAATTATTTGTGTAAACAGTTTTTATAAAACCTAGCTTTTTACAAATTCTGGATTAAGAAAACGTAAAGAAGAATTAAAAATACTGCCACTTTTTCATCTATAATTCAGATAAACTTAATTGTGTCTTTAATATTTATATTTAAATTATCTTTATACATTTATCTTCTGATGATAATGTAAACTTATTCTGTGTAATATATATAATCTTGCCCTAGTATTATAAATTATATAATCTTTCCCTTATAATAATATAATCTTGCCCTAGATTTATAAATTATTTATGTAAACAGTTTTTAGAAAAACTAGCTTTTCTTATTTGGATTAAGAAAACGTAAAGAAGAATAAAAAATGCTGCCACTTTTTCATCTATGATTCAGATAAACTTAAATGTGTCTTTAATATTTATATTTAAAGGATCTTTATGCATTTATCTTCTGATGATAATATACACATATTCTGTAGAATATATATTCATATATAATGTGCATAACACCTATTCTTGATCATAACCGAATTAGAAATATAGCTCCTGGACAAAAAAATATTAAAATGAAATCCATTATACATATTTCAATGTATCACGTCAAAACATCATTTCTTGTACGGCCAAGCACCACGTGCTCATGCGAGTTAAATTATATTTTTATTCATTTTAATCGTTTCACTGAATGAGTCACTTTAGTATTACAAACGATCCAAGAAACTTTGTATCGCATTGATTGTTCAAAAAAATATCGCATTTCTTATTTATTTCATTTCATAAAATCACGTGCTTAAAATGGCATTTTTCCAGGTTTTATTTGCTGTAGACATTAACTTAATTTTTTAAAAATCAGATCTTCTGTAAATGCAATAGTAACGCGTCATTAAAAGTTGATTTTTTGAGATGCTCGTGCAGATAATAAAATTTTTATTCTTCGCCTACGGATTTTTGTAGACGCCCAAAACCTCATTACAAAAATATCATGTTCTGCCATGATAAGAAAGGACTCATCAAAGTGTAATGAAAACTAGTAATAATAACTATGTTCATCTTTTTTTGAATAAGAAGAAAAATGTAACTAAGCAAAATGAACTAAGAAGTTTAAATTTTTAAAGTAATCTGTATCTTGTAATTTTTAAATCAATGCACGATCTCACTCAAAGGGGACGTTGGAACATAGGCGTATAAAATTTGGATTCCGTAAATGAACTTTATACATTTATCCCCTGATGATAATGTACACATATTCTGTATAATATATATTCACATATGATGTACATAACACATATTCTTGATCATAACCGAATTAGAAATATAGCATCATGGACAAAAAAAAAGATTAAAATGAAATCTTCTAGGCATATTTCATCATTTCAAAACATCATTTCTTGAATGGCCAAACACCACGTGCTCGTGCAAGTTAATTAAATTATTAAATAACTAACTAGAAAATGATTCATGATAAAAATTCATTTCTGGATTTCGTTAAAAGAAGAATCTTACCAACCTTTATTTCCGCCATTTATAACATACCTTCAAAGACCCCATTCGTATGTTTATCAACTTTTTAAGGGAATTTTTGGGTGAACATTATGAAATACAGACATTTTATGTCCAGACTTTCCAAATCTTGCATAAATCCGGATATGATGTCAAACCTTAAGTGAGACTAATCATATTTATTTCAGTCTGAGAGATAAAGTTACCTATAAGGCTAAGTAAATGAAGACATATATGGAGTGGAATAAACCTTATTTATCTAAAAAATGACACATCTATCATGATGAGCACCGGAAGTGTGCATCTTCATCTCTTTGTAGCAGAAAATTTCCACATCATCATTTTGCCTCGGCACGCGCCTGGGTTGACCTTTTAACCTTCCAGCTGGCCCACCAACACCGAAAAGTGAAGCTATCTTCCACAATGGGACAAAGGTGCAAAGTCTTGCTGGAGATACCAGTTCAGATATATCACATTTTTCAAGGTGGGAGAACTTGTATCATTTAATTTCCAGTTCACAGGTTTGCGGTTTGGTGAGAGCTTTTGTTTTTTTCCCTTTTTTGTTTTGTGTCACCTTTTGATTTTTTGTCGCCCACTTCAAGTAACGCTTTTATCGCTATCGAATAAGGTAAAAGGCGAGGTCTTCCAGCGGTTGGATACCTTGAACGATTCAGATTTTGGTGAGGTGGGGGGGATGCAAAAGTTTCTTACTTCTTTTTTTTATTAACGGTTTTAGTGATTACATGTTTGTGGGTTTAAATACTCAACAGAAGAATTTAACAAAAAAATAATGATAGATGCTTCAAATAACAATCTTATATATATATATATATATATAAAAGATCTTTTTCACATATTGGCTTATATAGAAATTCTCAGAATCTTAAATAACATAAATTCAGGGGCATACGGGGCTGCTGCCCAAGGCCCCAACATAAGTGGGGGGCCCTAATTGAATAGAAATTTTATTTTACGTTTCCTTCTTTAATGAATGTTACTCATTACTAAAGTAGTGAAGCAGAGGGGGCCCTAAAGAAGTTTTTGCACCGGGCCCCAACTGGGCTAAGTCGGGCCCTGCATAAGTTCTAATAAAAAAATTTAATCAGCTTAAGTTGAATGATTGAAACTGTTGGATTATTTTTAGTATTTCATATTCTTGATATTTATTTTATTAAATTTTTTATTTATTTAATTTTGGAAAGGCCGAAAAAAAGGTTTCCGTTATTAATTGATTTTAATGTTTTTTATACATATATAAGATCTTTTTCACATATTGGCTTATATAGAAATTCTCAGAATCTTAAATAACATAAATTCAGGGCCTGATAACATAAATTCAGGGGCATACGGGGCTGCTGCCCAGGGCCCCAACATAAGTGGGGGGCCCTAATTGAATAGAAATTTTATTTTACGTTTCCTTCTTGAATGAATGTTACTCATCACTAAAGTAGTAAAGCAGAGGGGGCCCTAAAGAAGTTCCTGCCCTTGGCCCCAACTGGGCTAAATCGGGCCCTGCAAAAATTCTAATAAAAAATTTTAATCGGATTAAATTGAATGATTAAAACTGTTGGATTAATCTTGGTATTTCATATTCTCGATGTTTATTTTATTAAATTTTTTATTTATTTAATTTTGGAAAGGCCGAAAAAAAGTTGCCGTTATTAATTGGTTTTTCACATTACTGTCGGATGTATCTGAATTTTCTGGTAAAAAAAAGTATATTAAAAATCCGCAAATTAGATTTAATTTTTAAAAGAAATTCATCTGAAAGAAAAGGGAAAAAAAGATGAATTCTCCTTTGCTGTTAGCCAGTATATAATTTGTGATTTTTATTATCCTGAGATTGAAAAAAATGTTCTTAAATATTTGAAAAATATTCTTGACTTATCGTTATTTTTATTTATTTATTTAATTTTTTGTTCGCTTTCTTTCTTTCTTCCAATTAAAAATTCAGTACCCAAAAAGAAAGAATTAATTGTAAAACGAGTTAGTTTCTGAAGAATTCTCTTATCCGATTTTTATTATAAATAGTATATGGTCACCCTATGTCTATATACCATTCACTATATGGACGAACTTATATGGATAAACACCTATCACCTATAAGGATGAATTAATTGAAGTATAAAATCGTATAGAAATTACAAAACATATTTCTTATATCTTGTTATCGTTTACGTGTTTTTATTTCATTTTAGAAATGGTTTTTTGTTTATTTATTAGCTAATTATTTGGGATTTTTTTCATTTATGTTATTTGAATAACATTTTACTTACAAACCAAAAAATCTAAATACTTACTGCACTTTTAATTAACGAATAATTTGATTTTTAAGTATTTATTTAAAAGACTGGAGGCGCATATTTATTTTTTATTTTGTTGATATCTTTCTACCTGGTTATTCATTATAATCTGCATAGACAGCTTCTTGCCGGCTTTCTGGCACAGAGATAGCGCGTCTTCCTCGTGTTCTGTGAGTCCCGGGCTCAAGTCCCGGTTCGGGCGTGGTCGTTCTTTTGTGTTCTATTTGTGATGTGTGTGAATATGCCCCCCTCCTGTAAAAAGGGGCTGTGCAAGCTTGTGGGTGTGTGTTTCATCCTCATGTGAGCTAGAAGGCTGACTTCTGCCCTCAGGTGATCAGGAGTGCCTCAGAAGCTACTGCTCCCCTCTTTCTGTGTTAAAAAGCGGACACAACATCATCATCACAGACAGCTTCTTCTGTCTACAGCTTCCTTGACTGAAGTTTTAAAAAAATCTGGTCACTTTAGGATTAGCTTCTTATCCAATTTTATTTTTTCTAATTCTATTGCGCTTTTGCAAATCAGGTTTAGAAATAAGCGTACATTCAACGCCATAGAGCATTTTACACGTCATCCATAAGAAGCGCCTCAAACAAAAATACGTCAATCAGTTTTCGCTTCAATCCCATCAGACGGCATCTGCCTCTCTGGATTAGTGTCAAAAGTGCAAATATTTTTCTGCAAAACTTGCCTCTTTTTCTTTAAAAGGTTTTATTTCTTCTTCTTTTTCCTCCAGAACTACGCCTGGAGAAGCATTACTGTTCATTTTCTTCTGATAACAAATAAAAAATCAGAACTCGCGCTTCAGCAGAACTTTTGAAGGCTAATAGACCCGATGCGGAATGACGGGGAGAAGTCGAAGAAAAACTAGTTGGAGAGAAAAGAGATTCGAAAGATCCTTACCGAAAAGGAAACGCAACCCCTTTCCTTCCTTGATGGCCGTCGATTCGGTTTTTCCAACATCCGCCCACACCAGTCATAGGTCCCGCCGTTGTCTTTGATTGCTTGGTGGCTGGTATGCGAATGTGTAAGGGAGGACCCATCCATGAAGTGATCCATGGATTGTTGGCACTGGATACTTGACCCACGGATCAGAGAAGGCACATGGTCATAGGCTAGAGAGACAACTCGCAGCGTGGGTTTCGGGATTGGATAGCTTAATATGACTAAATACTTGAAGTTGGGTCAGAGATCTCGGCAATAGGCATTTCAAATTCTTTTTTTGTGTATGTGAAGTGACCTGAAAGTGGTCAACCTATCTCTGTGATGAATGTAAAAAGAAATATACACTGTGAAATTAGCGCTTTGTGAATGTTGTGTTTTATGATAGACTTCAAGATTCTTAAGGCGAGGTTATGATTCTTTTAAAAGAGAAAATAAACATATAAACATAATCGGAAGAGTCAAAATTCGTATTATTGTTCTAGGTAATAAACCTTTTTACAAAGCTGTAATTAATTAGCTATGGGTAGTACACATCCCAAATTATGCTTCTAAAATAGTTTTTAAAAATCTTGTATAGAATATATTTATTATTCTGATACGATTGATGAGGATCGCGTGTTCGCCTTACAATGGAAAGGGGGGCGGTGCAGTAGCTTCTGAGAGCATGGATCCCTGAGCACCCGAGGGCAGAAGTCTGACTTCTAGCACATATGAAGATGACACACACGTATCACATTCTCTTGCACAGCTTCTTTTTACAGGGGGGGCACATTCTCACCCCTCACTGATAGAAAACAGAAGAACAAGCAGGTCCTGCCCGGGACTCGAACCCGGGGTGCCCAGATCACGAGGAAGACACGCATCCTCTGTGCCGGGATGAATGCTCTGATTAGAACAAAGTGTTTAATTGAAAGACTTCACCATCATTAGAGACAGTCGCTTCTTGAGTTATTTGGTGTTAAAAAAATCTGGCTATGTTTTGATCACAATTTTAAAATTCTTGATATTTTGGAGATCTATTCTTGTTAAAATTTAACTGCATGTATATCTAATTTTTTTAAAAATATAAGTATTAAATATATGTGTGAATATTTCCCATAATGACAAAAAAATTATCTGTTATTTTTTTACATTATCTATACATAGAATAAAATGAAGTCTCCTGAAAACTTGTCTATGTTGGAGCCACAAAAACTCGGGAAATATTTAACGGATATTGGAGATATTTATACAATTTTGTACAGCATTTATTGGGAAATTTGTTAGTACGTTAAAGTCATATCAAAATGAAAAGTGGAGTTTTATAATTGTGAATTTCACATTGCACGAAAACCTCAGACTGCTCATGCGCAAATAGCAAGAGCTGTGGTATGCCTATTTCGATACATTTCTTTGTTTATGTCTGATTTTAAACATCGATTCAAATCTCATTATGCCCAAAAGAAAGGAATCCAACCTTAGCGGGAACACATTAGATACCAAAAAGCTTCGTTTGTTGCGCGATAAGGAAAATGAAGAGGAAAGGAATTATATGTTAACGAATGAATTAACGTTCGGTTAGCGAATATCAGATAAATAATGTCCACACTTAGGGAAGGAGAGTCTTTTGATGAGCGAAATCAACGTCTTTCTTTAAATCGCACTGCAACTGAACTGCGGAGGCAGAATGAACCTCCTGAGGAGCGAAATGATCGCCTGTGTTTTCTCCATGGACGGATCATATTTTTTATCTTTGTTACAGTCTAAATATTTCTGAAGGTATGCTATAAAAATTGTTCTGAAGCTATTTTTGATAACTTCTAAATATATTTTCTTGCTAGTTTGATGTTGCGTAACATGTTAATGTCATATCGAGTGGAGGCTAGATATAAGTTTAAAGCAAATTTTTCTTCTTGGATGCTATGCCACGGGCAACACTGTGTGGCCATTAGTAATGTAAACATAGATGTAAATTTGGGATTTGAGTCAATGTAATTTGAAAAAGAATAAAATTTATACACTAAAAAAATTCCATTGGTTAGTATTATTAGTTTTTAGTGCAGCGTAATATTTTTTGCATCAATTTTCATTTGAAATTTAAAGCAATTTAATATATGATTGAAAAATTCTTCGGCAGCTTCAAAAATTACACCGGAAATATAAAATGTCGATTATCATCATTTATGCACTTTCAAATAATGATAAATTTGTTTTGATATTTTTATTTAAACACGTTTCTTATTTCTACGGTTTATTACTTTAAATAAATAAAAACAAGTTATATTTTAAATAAAAAAATGATTTAGAAAATTTCAGAATTTTATAAATATTTTTATTAAATATACATGATGACTTTTATGGAAGGCACCACCCTTTAATATTTAATTTCAGAAGTCATATCTATCAATAAGAGAGAAATGGAGGGAATGTAGGCCTAAAATAGGTTTAACAGCACAATTAACAACAAAAAAGTCTGAAGGAATCGTTTTAATCCTTGTATATATCGTTCCGAATGATTGAAACCATTGTAATAAGGGATGATTTTTTATATAAAAACTGTCTGCTTTAAGAAAAAAATAAATAACGCAGAGTTTTTTGATTATGTCAGAACATGATATTGTTTTAGGAATGAGATATTGTTTTTGTGGCATCAACAAAAACCAGTAGGCGAAAAATTGAATTTTTGTTATCCACACGAGCATCTTAAGAAATCAGCTTTTAATAACGCGTTGCCATCTCATTTACAAAAGCTCTGATTTTAAAAAAAATAAGTTAATGACTACAGCAAATAAAACCTAGAAAAATGCATTTCGAGCACGTGATTATATGAAATGAAATAAATAAGAAAGGGGATATTTTTTTAAAAACAATAAAGGCGAGACGAAGTTTTTCAGGATCGTTTGCAATACTAAAGTGACTCATTCAAATGAAATCATTAAAATGAATAAAAAATAAAATTTAACTCGCACGAGTACGCGGTGCTTGGTCGTTCAAAAATTATTGATGTTCTGACATGATGCATTGAAATATGCAGAGGAGATTTCATTTTAATCTTTTTTCTTTTTTATATATGAACATTTTAAAATACTAAATATCTTTAGAAAAATACAAAATTCAACAAAAAAAATTGATAAATAAGAGAAATTAAAAGGGAATAAGATTCCAAACAACTAAATTTTCCAAAGTCACTTATTTCTACAACGAAATTACACACCTAAAACCTCAGTGGTTTCCCATTCCTCTCTCCCTTTATCCAGCTTTGACTGAGAATTCCCCCTATTTCAATCAGACAAAATCTAGTAACCCTAAATTGAAAGCGAATATTCGATTCTTCGAATGGAGACAAATGGAGGGAACACCTCCTGTTCGGGACATACTTCATCCAGTGCCGTAGCACGCCTATCTAGTTTAAATGGGCCGCTCACCCCTCAACAACCTTTGGACAGACACATCGGCCCGCTAGGGCCTGCTCTGAATTTATTTGCCTGCTTCACGGGCAGTCCTGCACCCACACACTCAAGTGGCCAGATGGAATGAGAAATAAAAAGAATGATGATGATTCTCATTTTTCACTCGGCAACAACGGGAATGGACCGCCCCCACAACAATGACCAATCCCGATTCCGAAAATTATTTCAAATTACATCTTTAATGTCGCTCTCTTGAACCCAGCTCGATTTATATTGTCTATCACTCTCTACAACCTTCGGACAGGGAAGAGGTGATGCGGGTCCATAAATAAATTGGCTCATTCGCGGGTTCCGGAGGAAGATTTTGTGTGACACATGCCATTAAGAAACAATGGCGGAAATGTCACAAATTATTCGCACTTGCTTTATGTCTAAAGTGAAAAGGAGACAGATTTCAAGTTTGATGTTAGTTACTGCCGAATGAGAATGCTATCATTTCGTATATCAAAGCATCATCATTATATGTATATCGCAATAATTAATCTTATAGCGCATCATTTGGAAAAAATAGCAAGATCGCTATTGTATGCATAGTTCTACCATTAAAAATAGTATCATTGATTTTTTTTTTGCGATGTAAAAATATATTGGTAAAACGGTGCTTTATATTTTTATTGCAGAATTGTTAAAATGTGTTTCAGAATTGCTAACCCCTTTAAGCCAAATGAATGTCTTTTTTTTAATGTAGCGTTGACTAGGGCCGAGAGTACGACTTAATTACACATCACATTCGCTTGCTCTGCGCTTTTTCACAGGTTGGCACATTCACACACCTCACAGATAGTACAGAGAACATGTCGTGTCCTAAGCGGGACTCGAACCCGGGACGCCCAGATCATGAGGAAAATGCGTTAAGCCTGGGCCAGGACGTCGGCTTGTTAAAATGTGATATGTGAAATTGAGATAGTGTTTAATTCATGAGTTATTTGAACATTTTTTTTAATTTCACGCAAAGAAATATATAAACATTTTTTTAAAATAATTTTCTTAATTTATTAGCATCTATTCAAAACGCATTTTTTGGCATGTTTTTTTTTTTTTGCCTTAAAATGCGAAAAAAAAAATCGTGCATTTTAAGGTTGATATTCTTGAATATATATATATAAAGTTAGATTAAGATTTTTAAGAATGCCTATTTACAAATTCCTTGTTAAGAAATTAAAAACAAGGCCAATTCGAAGGAATCATAAATGGTGCAAGTGTGTAAAGTGCAAAGTCTCCAGAACCTAGTACAGAATGGGCAACTGACGTAGCGGGATAGCAAATTTTTTTTTCCTCTCCATCATCATTTTTGATTTAGCAAGTGCAACCGGGAGCATTTTCCGTCCCTAACAAGATATAACTATACAAATTGATAGAAACACACTGTTACAAACCTGTAAAGTTGCTCCCTAGCACGGATAGTATCCTCGTAAGAAAGATCATATTACGATCAGTCCTGTTGCGTGCTGAGCGAGTGGTCTCAGAGCTTGCCGACAAACTTGGTGACTTGGTCTTGAATTTGGTTATTTTAGTGACAAAATGGATATTGCTGGAAACTTTGAGAATTTTAAGGATCCGTCCAATAGAAACTGATATACGCCCTTGATTGGTCCAGAAGGTTCTCGGTCCACCTCCCGAGAACTATAAAAGGCTGACAGTCTCACGCTTCAGGGTGAATTGAACCGGAAACGTAGTTGGAGTAGAAGACAAGTAACGTGTCTTCGAAAGAATAGCGAAACAACGCCGAAGATCCAGCATTGTGTGGAGCTCAAACAAGAGATACACTGCTGTGTGTCGGGTCCTGTAATATAGTGGAAATAGCGTCATGTAGTGTTTGGAGTAGCCAGTCTTTTGGTAGAAAGTCGGTAGATAAAGCGAAGAGACAGTGACAAATCCAGCCGTTCGGAGAGACCGCAGAGTGAAGCTCCGAGGATCCCCTCTCTTGCTAGATTCTGTCTTTCCGCTTTGTATGCTTTTGTCGATTTCCACTTGTAGACTAGTGTCTGTTGTAGTGTGCTGCTGTGTGTGTTTCTATCGGTTGTACCTATTTATGGTCTGTGCCTTCTCTATATTTGTATCAGTGTCTTTGTGTCAAATAAACGTCGTCGTTGTTTTCAACTGAGGCCTTTAAAGTGTGTTTCCATACCATACACCCTCAGCAAACGAATTCGGCGATCCTTAACAATACTAATGTCCCGCACCCTTAAGACGTTTTGTAAGTTTGTTGCCAGGGACATCTATAGTCCTTTCCTCCTATAGCAACATCAATGGAATCTTGTACCACGGACTAATTTTACAAAATTAAAATGCATTTTTTTGTTTTGCTTTAATTTGAATATACATGTATTATTATGTATACACTTGAATATTAAAAGATATTCTTGACATTTCTCATTTACCAATCCATAGGATATCAATACATGTTTCAAATTCACATTTTAGAATTACAGATTTGGTGAAGAACGATTTACTTTATTTGGGGGGAGGGGGTTCTATCAGGGATAAATAGCATAATTTTATACAAGGAAGTCTTGCATACATATAAATTTATTTCTTGTTTCTCGGAAAGTGTATTAACGGTTTGGATCAACTTTTACATTTAGGTAAGGGTTTACTTTTTAAGTTTATCTGTATAGATGTACTTCTTGAAAAAGCGTAATTTTACACACTAAAAAATAATTTTTTTAAATAACTATTATAGCTTTTTTTTTCTATCTTCTCTTATGCTGACAATATCATATAGCAGCATCTCGTAAAATTTTGTGGCACTTACATTTTTGCCATAGGATGATAACCAAACTGGAACCTCAAAATTTTATTAGATGGCGCTCTATGACCTTATTTGAATACCATTACTTTTGGTTCCCATCCTTTAGCAATAATGCAATTATTGTGTTAATCAATTCGAATAACATGTTAAACTAAATATAGATAAAATTGAAAAGTATTTTTATGTAATCAGTATGATTCGTATCTAAATATTTTCACCAAAAAAAAAAACCGATTGTAAGCGAAAAAAAAATGCTGAGCGAAAATTAGTTTTAAATTTATATATAAACCTAAATTAAGGTTTATAATATCAATAAATTTTTTTTAGAAAACGCATAAGGAAAGGAAACAAAATTACATATTCTAGCAAGTCACAAATCAAAGTATTTTTATAAGCTTACGAAGAAGTTATTTTTGTTCTTTGAATTATTTGTTATATTTTTATAACACTGTAAATTAAATTTTGTGAAAAATTATTTATTTGGCTACCTTATGTATTCTCTAGGCTTTTATTATATCAATATATACAATACAAGAAAGAAATGTAATAAATCTTTATTTTATTGAAAGCCTTTGCGTATGACAATCCTTGTTGAAAAATGGAAACAAATATACAAAGTTTACAATCGTATCAATTCAAATTCTTATTCAAAATGATACTTTTTAATCTGATTGAAGAATATAGCAAACAGTAATCGAAACTTGAAAATCGAATTTGTGGATTGTTTTTATTGATCATTAATTTTTAGAGACGAATGGGCAATCGTCGGCTGTTAGACATAAATTAATATAGATAGCCGGCATCTTGGCACAGAGGTAGCACATCTTTCTCATGATCTGAGCTTTCCGGGTGCATGTCCCGGTTAGGGGATGGTTGTTTGTCTGTGTACTATCTGTGAGGTGCGTGAATAGCCCCCCCCCGTAAAAAAGAGCTGTGCAAATGAATGTGAGGAGAGTATAGCTAAGTTGTACCCTTGGTCCTAGTTGGCCATAGGACGCTATTTCTAAAGAGAGAGAGAAGCTCATTCGGCTTAAAATCTCTGATAGTTGTCAGAGCGCTTGCCCAATGACAAGTGTCATTAGTAACAACAACATGATAAGTGATGATATTTGTTAATTGCCGACAGATGACATCGTATCAATTATCGAAGTTTTTATTGTCGTTCATTAATACGTATAATTCACTTTTGCCATTGAAGTATGATACATCATTGATTTTTAAAGTTTAGTACATAAGATAATTTGTCTCTCAGCTGTCAGTTTGAATAATCGACTGATTGTGACAGACCCTAGTTGATTTGATTAATCCTTTTTATGTCTATGTCAGGGGTTCTCAAAAGGTGGGTCGTGACCCCCAGGGGGGTCGCGAGATGTGGAAGAAAAGTTTAAAGAAAATTAATTTACTGCTGCTGTTTTTATTTAAAAAATAGTTCACGTGAAGCTTTTAATACACATAGAAGTCGATTTTTGTGTTCTATTAGTTAATGGGATACATGGGCTTGTTTGGAATTAACTAATTTTTCAATGTCTGGAGTGAGCTTTGTAACACACAAAACAGTGTCATTTTCCAGTGTCAAACGATTTCTTGATTTTGTTTTTAAATGTATCATTATGAAGAATCCTTGTTCAGAGTTGTTATGTGTAAAAAATGGCATCAAAGTTTTTAATGCTGTTGTGAACAGTTCTGGGCATTCCTTTTTATTTAAATTTGTTGACATAAGTTTTGTCAAAAGTTACTTTAGCTGACTGATCACTTGAAATCTCTATCAATAGATCATGATGAAGGGCACTTAGCTCGGCTTTTGTTACGGCCTGCTCACTGAACGGATTGACTATCCACACAACTTCACTCATATCCTTAACTGGAATGTTATCTGTAAACGGTTCAATCAAAGTTTCGAGATGAGATGATAATAGTAAGGAGAGAAATGAAGTCTCAAGGGATGTGGCGTCAATACCCGACACATACTCTACGAGCTCTTGATTACGTGTAAAATTTTCAAAATCTCTGTCTAAACTTTATACAGAGTTAAAACTTTGGGGGTGCCGCAAAATACTTTGTCTAAATAGGGGGTCGCAATGTCTAAAAGTTTGAGAATCCCTGGTCTAGGTAATTGATTTTTTCTAGAAAATACGAAATTTTTATTATAACAGATAATTAAAGCTTGCATACTAATGCGCTTTGAATAATCATCAAATTATTTTTAACTAATTGATTATTTTGGCACTTAATATGCATACTATGTCAGATTTTTGATAATTTGGATTGAATTCTATTTTGTCTGAAATAAAATTGTACTAGCACAAAACTATAATTAGTTCATCTAATTAATACTCTTAATCATGAACTTTTATCAAATAATTGGAATTTTATTTTAAAACGCAAATTGTTCAAATAAGACAGCGTGGTGAAAATATGACTCATAGCACAGGTATAAAATACTTTAAACAACAAGTTTCGAATTAGATTTTGATGGGTAGATAAAAGACTACATTCTCATGATAGAGCATTTAAATTTCAGGTAAGATGATTAATGCTTTTTTTTTCAAATGGCAGGAATGAAACGCCTCTACCATAAATGACCATCCTCAATTCGGAAAATTATTTCAAATTGCCACTTCAACGCTGCTCTTTTGAACCGAGCTCGAATTACATTGTCTATCTCTTTTACCAACCTTTGAACAGAGCAGAAATCCTAAGGCCACAAAAAAATAATTAGCTCACTGTCAAGTTTAGTAGAAGTTTTAGTACTTCAAGAACGTTGATCAAAAGTTTAATAAAAAAAATATTCAGGCAAACGATTTTTATGTATTTAATCAGGATAATTTTTTAAGTTTTAAAAAATCGTTTGGCATTGTATTATTTTTCATATGCTTGTTTATTTATTTTCTGGAAACGAAGAAAGAACAAAGAATTTCAAACAGTTTTATTCCTTCAAAATTCAACAATCATTAAATTTTAACCATCACAATTTTTTAAAACGTGACGTACATTTATTCTTTGACTATATTATAAGCGCATTCTTACTCAAAATATTGTAAATATTAGAATATAATTTTGATATCAATCTGCATTACGTTCATTGGATTTTACCACATATACAATAGCTTAAAGTAACTTTTCGTCAAAATTACTGGGTTATTTTTTTTTTAAATCTTAAAATCAGTCGAGTTCCAAAAATTTGTTTGTCAGCAAGAAAAATTAAAAAGGAAAGTTTTAAAAAATTATCATTAGATAGAGAGAGAAAGTCCCGTAATTTTTTTCAAACCTGTTTAAATTGATTAATGACTTAAATTCACTAAGGCAAATAATGACTAAAAAATAATAATGTTCTCACATGATAACTTTGAAGCCGTAAGTTTCATTATTATTTTTTTTCAATTTAGAAACATTAAAAAATCGAAGGGAAATGACTTGTGGAAGTGCTAGTTTTATTTCCCTTAATTCATTTGGTGATCCTCTGTTTAAGAAATCCAATTTAAGGAAATCATTTAATTTCTCTTAAAATTTCTTTCTAAAAGTACAATAAATATCAACACTGATGTTTACTCTTTTTTAACGCAGTAGAGTCACCCTCCCCTCTTTTTAGCCCTCTTTATTTGTTTCATACTACTTTAGAAATCGGCTGACAGTGGAAAAGCTTTTCCAAGTTGGCAGCATCTATTCGCTTTCATGTATGCCGCCTACCCGGCCCCGAAGGAATGGCCGGTGCCGAAAAATGATGAGAATTAGAATTTAATGGCTACTCTTTCTGCTGAGAGGTCAGGGGATCATTCACACCTCCTCCCTCAAGTATGTCCGGGTTACCATTGGCCACAATTCATTGTCTGTTTTATAACGCATAATGTTCTATTTGACGCGAAAGAGAACCACTCGTTGAGATATTTGATGATCTTTGAAGATATGAGGATTTTATGAGCAAAATAATGAAAAAGAGAGACGATATGTAACAAATACTGTAGAACTTGACTAATCAGAACGCTCTTTATTCAAATTCCTCAAGAATAAAGAGCGTATTTATATTTATTTTCATATATATATAAATATATATTAATTTCTTATACGAATAGTATCAAATATTATTTATAACTATAATTTTTATCATGTCAGAACATGATGTTGCTTTGGGTATGGGGTTTCTGGCGTCAACAAAAAATATGATTTATGATTGTATTCGTAAGGCGAGGAAATCGGCAAAACGGAGTGATTGCTTCAAACCAGTGCAGTTACGAATTCATAATATCGATTTCCTGAGCGGTTCGTTTATTTGTTATCATGTCAGAACATGATGCTGCTTTTGGGATAAGGATTTTGGCGTCAACAAAAATCCGGAGGCGAAAAATTGAAATTTCATTATCTGCACGAGCATCTAAGAAAATTAGCTTTTAATAACGCGTTGCCATCGCATCTACAAAAACTCCGATTTAAAAAAATAAGTTAATGACTACAGCCGATAAAATTAGAACGATGTCATTTTCAGCACGTAATTATATGAAATGAAATAAACAGGAAATGGAATATTTTTTTTAAAACAATAAATGCGATACAAATTTTTTTTGGATCGTTGGCAGTGCTAAAGTGACTCATTCAGTGAAACGCGGTGCTTGGCCGTTCAAGAAATGATGTTCTGACATGATACATTGAAATATACACAGCAGATTTCATTTTAATCTTTTTTTATGTTGCTGGTTTTGATGTCACTTATGGCACTTGCCATGGACAAGCCCCCCGCTGATATAATAGCAGATTTAAGCCGAAAGGAGCGTCTCTTGCATTTTGAAGTAGCGCCAACTAGGGCCAAGAGTACGACTTAGTTACACACTCACCGCATTTGCTAGCACAGCCCCTTTCTACAGGGGGGGGGGGTTACAGTCACACATTTCACAGATAGCACACAGAATAACAACCATACCCGAACCCGGACTCGAGCCCGGGACTCCCAGAACACGAGGAAGACGGGCTACCCCTTTGCCAGAAAGCCGGCATCTTTTTTTTTTATTATTATTGATTCTAAAACAAAACTAAAAATGAGAAAAAAAAGTTTTTGACTAAATTTTTTAAAATTAAACATACAAGTTGTTTGCCTTCGTTCTGGCACAGAGGTAGCGCGTCTTGTTCGTGTTCTGGGCGTCAGAAGTTCGAGTGTCGGTCAGTCGACATGGTTGTTTTTCTGAGTTTTATCTATAACGTCTCTGAGTGTGTCCTCTTTTAAAGGGGGGGGGGCTGTGCAAGCGAATGTGATGAATGTGTAAAATTCGTACTCTTGGCCCTAGTTGGAGCTACTTTAAAAACAAGAGACGCTCACTCGACTTAAAATTGCTGACTTCGCTTGTCCATGGCAAGTGCCATTAGTAACAACAAAAACACAATCTGTTTTATTCTTTAAAGTGTTCATAATTTTCAGAGCCCATAATTAGTGTCTTTCGTGTTGCACAATATGCTCATTCCAAAAATAATGAAAAATCAGCGGGAGTTGTCTCCCTAAAACTTTCTCGCATTCTTTGTAATAAACTTATCATACCAGAGAATGCCTTACATGGCACTGGCTAGCAATTGTTACGAAATATTAACTTTTAGCTTAAATTTAGCATTTTTACTGAATCTCTAAAGCCATCTTGGCGAATGCGTTGGCGATTAATCCCTGGCATACCGATAATAGTATCCGAAAATCTATTTTGTGTTTGTTTTTGGAGGAGTTTTTTCCAGCCAATTGAAACAAAAATTTAATACACAGCTACAATTGTACTCACAATTCACTCATCAAATTTTATTGAGTCAAGCCTAGAGCCTGACTAAGGCAGGGGCATAGTCAATGGCAGTTGCCCCGGGCCCGCACATAAAAGGAGGGCCTCCAAATTGAATAGAAAATTCATTTTATATTTCCTTCTTTAATGAACTATTTTTGACATTGCTTTTCATAGGCACAAAAAAAAAAAAAAAAAAAACTGAAAGGGGCCCCAAAGGAAGCTTTGCCCTTGGCCCCCAATTAGTCGGGCCCTAATCAAATCATTCCGTTTTTAATTTATCGCTTGTACATATTTGTGCAAATATGGAGCGACAATCAACTCATTGCTGAATTTGTTACATGTTAAATATATGGACTGAATTTGCCTCAAAAATTAACAGATGTCTACACTATACATGTTAACTCTGTGGACTGGACTTTTTCTATCTAGAACTCTTAGTTTTGTAGTTATCGTATTAATTTATATTCGAACAGACGGACAAATGAATTTCCTCTGAATCCATTTTACTCAAAATTTACAAAAAATTACCCAAAAAGACACATATATGTATATTTTTTTAAACTGTAGTTTTTAATTTCAGCAAGTCTAAAACGTGAAAATGTTAGTTAGTTAAGACTTCGAATCTGGATTCTTTGAAAACTGTTATACTTTCTCTATATTATGTGTACGTAAAATTGCTCTCTCAAGATAAGCCAACCAACCAAGCTCTTTGCTCCTCACCTTTAAGGTGCACTTTAGATAGCTTCCCTCTAAAGTGGGAGGGGCAACCACATAAACCTCTCGCTCGTTCCGAACAAGTCTGGAAATTGCTCCAACATTTTCTAAGGACGTCTTTATTTCTTAGCTTCTACTACACATTTTAGAGTATAGTAAAAACTGTTAGAGACCTCCTTACTCCTTATATCACCTTATGTTAAATATTTTTCGAAACATGTATATAAAAAATTACTTGGGGGTAAGAATATTTTTAACTTTTTACTTTCTCGCATACAAAAATAAAAGTATGCCACACTTTAAAATATTGGCACAGACATCGACAAAATTTGGCACAGACGTCGCCAAATTAATCAATTATAGCAATCTTCTGTTGTAAATCTCCTTAGAGTGGTCTTTTCTCTCTGACGCGCTATTTTATTATAATCAATTTTACAGGACTAACCAATTGATAAATATTTACAGTATTTACACTAAAATTCATGCATATTTAAAATATTTACCCTGAAATTCATGCATATTTACACTAAAATTCATGCATATTTACACTAAAATTCATACATATTTACAATACTTACATCTAATTTACACAAAAAATCATGCATATTTACAATACTTACATCTAATTTAGACTAAAATTCATGCATATTTACAATACTAACATCTAATCTACGTAAAATTCATAACAATATTTTATTTTTATCGCTATACAAAATAATGTAAGATAAAATCGATATGAGAGCCTCTGATGTCTGTATAAATTTTACGCTTGGTAGAAAAATTCTATTATTATATATTGCAACGCAGTGAGTCGATTTCATCAATTTAGCATCGCATCAAGCGAAACCATATTCCGTTTCATTGTTCCGTAGCAATATTGCAAACCTTCACCCTAATAAAAAGCACCTGTTCTTCCAAAGTTGTGGGTGGTTCCATGATGAGGGGAAGGGGGAGGGGAGAGAAAGGAGTGGCTGTTTTGCAGCGTTAAAGGTGAGATGGATGTTTGCCTTCGACTTATCCGTAGCGAATTTCGTAGGCAGGAAGCGATGCAGGTGTTGATATTCAAAGAAAATTAGTCCTGCCTTTGAATGGGTTTCTGGCCTTTGCCGCACATTATTAAAAATGAGTTCTGATTCTGATTTGATTTGTAAGCTGCTCTTCGGGTGTTGTCAGATCTAATTATTGTTAGGTTTTGTTTTGTTTTTGCCTCCTTTATCTGCAAAATATTTCATTATTAAAAGATGTACCTCCTATTCAGGTATTTGAAAATATTGTACAGTATAAAAATGGCCTGGAATTGAAATGAAACAAAGTCTAGCAATTGTGAAAGTAATAAATCCTCATTAAGGATTGATATAAATATGTGTTAAAATATATGTTGGCTCCTTTTGTACATACATTAATAGTATTTCCCCCGCGTTATTTAAACTTTATTCAGTGTGTTTGCCTAGAAATATTTGCATATATTCTTTTGGATTTGTGTTTTGAATGTTCTATTTTATTTTAACATACTTCTTCAACTGTATTATAACATCTACTGTGTGCATCTGCTAGTTTGTGAGCAGTTTTTGTGTATTTAACTTGTGTATTTGCTTCCCCCCCCAGTTTTCTTTGCATTTGTGCTTATTTCTTTATTTTCGAAATTCTTCCTACTGTTAATTGTGAAATGACGCATCTGTAAGTCTTGGGGTAAACTTGTTGGCACACAAAGAGTGCCAATAAGTATATACACAAAGAGTGCCAATAAGTATTCGAGAACCAATAATATGTGTGTGTGTGTGTGTGTGTGTGTGTGTGTGTGTGTGTGTGTGTGTGTG
>JAOUZG010031479.1:3269111-3301904 GCA_026289955.1 Argiope argentata | reverse complement strand
CCGTTAAATTGACCTGATTTATCATTCTCCCTGTTATAGAAGGTCAGACTCAAAAGGTGGAATAATACGAATAAAAATAACGCCATGAGACTATACTTAAGTTTATTGTAAATGCTTGATCCTGAGGGATAAGTGGATGATTATTTGTACATCAAGTACTGTTTAACAGCATTTATGTGTTTAGGGGTGGGTTTTATTTCTTCCATTTTATAAGTTTTGATCGTATTAAAATAATTTGTTCTTAAAAAAGAATAAAAATTTAAACTACCCAGTAATGTTATCGACGCGAGTGACATCCTAAATAATATCAATTGATAATTTATTTTTATTCTATCTTTTTTCCCCTTCAATTCCTACTATTACTTCACACTCTCCATATATATAATTATATATCTTGTTCGAATTTTCAATCCCTAATAAAATCCTTTTTATTAATCCAATCAAGTTGAAATACATTTTTTAAAACTTGTAGTGGATGACATTTGATGTTATAAAGTTTTTTAAAAATATATATATCAATTCATTCATTTTTTAATAATTAATTCAAAACTAATTTCTTGCCAAAAATCTTCATTACCCCACCGTAAGAATTTTTAAGTATCTAATTCAGTTTGTTTTTTCCGCATACTAATGAGATCAGGCTTAACATGTTTTCGGCCGATTATTTCAGACGATTCTCTTTTTTTTTCTTAATATTTTCTGGATTTAAAATCAAACATTGTTAATGACTCGATTTTTCAGATTCATTTTGAAGTACTTTCGAATTAAAATAAAACAGAATTTAGAAAATTAGAAATTTCTATTCTGTATTGCGTAATTTTTTTTTGAAATAGTATGTATACAATTTTTGTATAAATAGGAATGAATTACTGAATAATCATTGAATATATTCTAAAACTATGTATTTAAAAATTCATAAAACAAAATTTGAATTCTCAAAAGAAAAAGTATTAACTGTGAAAAAACAAACAGTCGTCCTAAATGTTTGAATAAAATGCATTCGCAGTTTGGTACTATCAAAATCAGTGTATGTTTTTTTAATGCAAAAGTTTTTTTTCTTTGCATTTCCTATCAATATTTGGACATTCATGACTTTTGAAAATGACATTAATTGTTAACAGATCAACTAAAAAAATCAATGCTTCCAAAAGTAATTAAATCTTTCATATTTCTTGCCCTGTAAGCTAGTATCTTGTTATTATTTAATTCAACAGAAGCTTAATGATAAGCAAAAGTAGTATATTTTTCAACTGCTGCAAAAAAAAAGTATCGATACAACGATACAAATCTTTGATATTTCTTGCCCTGTAAGCTGGTATTTTGTTATTATTTAACTCAACAGAAAAGCTTAATGATAAGCGAAAGTATTATATTTTTCAACTACAGCTAAAAAAAGTATCGATACAATGATACAAATTTTTGATATTTCTTGCCTTCTAAGCTGGTATCTTGTAATTATTTAATTTAAAAGAAGCTTAATGTTAAGCAAAAGTATTATATTTTTCAACTGCAGCAAAAAAAAGTATCGATGCAACGATACAAATCTTTGATATTTCTTGCCCTGTAAGCTGGTATTTTGTTAATATTTAACACAACAGAAGCTTAATGTTAAGCGAAAGTATTCTATTTTTTCAACTGCAGCTAAAAAAAGTATCGATGCAACGATACAAATCTTTATTTCTTGCCCTGTAAGCTGGTATTTTGTTAATATTTAACACAACAGAAGCTTAATGTTAAGCGGAAGTATTATTTTTTCAACTGCAGCTAAAAAAGGTATCGATACGACGATACAAATCTTTGATATTTCTTTCCCTGTAATCTGCTATAATATTATTATTTAATACAACAGAAGCTTAATGTTAAGCGAAAGTATTATATTTTTCAACTGCTGCAAAAAAATTATCAATACAACGAAATATTGATCAACGCAGGGAAAGAAAAATTCGTTGGAGACTTCTTTCTTCTAGAAACTTTCTTTCACCAATAAATAACAGACTTAAGAAACTGCAATCAGAAAATGCATTATTCTCAACGCAGTTTGACTGCATTGTTCCAATGCTTTAACCCTGACAGCAACAGATACCAAATCAGGGTTGAGGAAAAAACAAGTCTGGGGGAATGGGTGGTCTGAAGCCTCGACCAGCCTCCACACAGACGCCAGATAAGGCTGGCTCAAGATAAAACTAAAACCTTCAGCCAAAACCATCAGGCCAAGTATTCAAGAACTTGTGCATCGATAAACCCAGTAGATATTAAGACCAAGATCCTGAAAGGATGGGTGGTCTACGTGGATAGTCAGAGCACCCATCGAATGTCTGGTGGAGGCTTATGAACCTGCATATGGATGGTGATGTTTGACTCTAAAGATCGTGCCATAACAGGCGACATGAAGTATGAATTTATTAACCGAAGGTTACCACACTATAAAAGTGTGGAATAATATGTTGTGCAAGGAAGACTCGATAGTAAGGTGGGCCTTATGCTTTCTGACACGACCCACAGGTCGACCACCTGCATAGTGTCAGCCCATAAAAAACGTTCATCAAAATATCGAGGACTTCTTTTTATCGACTTGGTTTGGCCAATAGGTTTCCACTTCACTTGTATTGAACTAAACGAGAAACGTTTTTCCCCTTAATCGCCGAATAGATATGCGGGGGTGGATGTCGAGAAGAAACTTTGACTTCTTGTTGAAGTTTGAGCCGAAGATATTCTTTTTTTTTTCCTGGAGAATTTTTAAAGGTCGAAAGGATTTCATCTCTTAATATTTATATTTTGGAATTCATTTAGAAAAGCTACAAAAGTCAGGGCAATATTAATATTGGTTTTTTTATTGGTATCAGGATTTCAAAAATTTCAATATCTAGTTGATCGCTGTCTAAATGTTGAAAGTAGTTTTGAATTTTGAAACTAGTCTTTGGAATGAGATGGTTTTTTCTGGAATAGTAATTGAGGAAATCTTTTGGGAAATAAAATGATGAATAGTTATGAGTTTGATTCTAATAAGATCATGTTAGAGTTACAATGGATTGTATGAACAAAGAATTTCGTAATATATATATATTTTTAAATTCATATAAAAAGACCAAATGTCCCAGATTATTTATTACCAATAACTACAAAAAAGTTCGATTTATCTCAATGAATAAATTGTCTCAGATTTCCTTGTCTAACTTTTATGAATGAATTGTCTGTATTAAAAAAATTGAAACACTGATTTTAAGATTTCAAGACATGGCTTCGGAAAACCCTCCTCTCTTTTTTTATTAAATTTAAATATAAGCATGACAAAATAAACACTGCGAATGATTCAACTTGATGAAAAAATAATAAAAGTAATAGTAAGCCGCACTTTATCATGTCAGAACATGATGTTATTTTAGGAATAAAGTAGACAAAAATCCGATGGCGAAAAATTGAAATTTTATTGTCTGCACGAGCATCTCAAAAAATCAACTTTTAATAACGCGTTGCCACTGTATTCCCAAAAGCTCTGATTTAAAAAAATAAGTTGATGCTTATAGCAAATAAAACGTAGAAAAATATTTTGAACACGCTTCCTTTATATGAAATGAAATAAATAGGAAATGCGATATTTTTTCAAACCATAAATGAGAGACAAAGTTTTTTTGGATTGTTTGCAATTCTAAAGTGACTCATTCGACGAAACCATTAAAATGAATAAAAATGTAATTTAACTCGCATGATCACGTGATGCTTGGTCGTTCAAGAAATCATGTTCTGACATGATACATTGAAATATGCATAGCAGAGTTCATTTTAATCTTTTTCGATATTTCTCTATTAAATAATGATATTTACTGATTTTTCTTCGGATTAATTTTTATTTTTTGCTTTGGAAGAAGCAAAGGTGATTAGTGATGACAATAGGTGTCATAGTTGGCCCATCTGTTGGAAGGGGACATAGCAACGTGTTTTAATTCACAATTATCACATGTGACCAAGTAAATTAAAACTGTTAATAGATCATGGATTGATTGTTTTTGTTTTCAACATATTTGGCTTTAAAAAGTTACTCTGTCGCACTCTATGGCATTATCTAGGACTGGCATCTAGAGTTTTATATCCCTTGTTCTTATTTCAATCGCAAAACCTCTGACTTCCTTCAGTATCCAAAATTTTGGGTTGAAAAACAAAAAATCTTCTCCCTCTAACTTTACTATGCATATTTATATTTGATACAATGAGTTTCATTCCACATGATGATTTGTGATTTTATTTACTTGCTGCAGAATTGCGGTGATAAAATTTTTATAATCGATATTTTACCCGCTTCTAAATTAACTAGAATTTCTGAAATTTTGCCTATTTAGGTTTTCCAACGGAAAATATAATATTTACAATATATTCAAATTTTAATTATCGATAAATCGTTTTATTTGAACTGATATTTCACATTATATACTTGGTGTCAGCTGATGGGGAATTTTAGAAACATTTTCTTTTATCTATAAAAATAAATTATTATACTTATAAATATATTTACAGTACCCGCACGGCGTTGCCCGTGGCATAGCATCCAAGAAGAAAAATTACCTATAAACTTAAATCTAGCCTCCACTCGATGCGACATGGACACGTTACGCAACATCAAACAGACACAGGAATACATTTAAAAATTATCAAATATAGTTACAAAACCATTTTTTTATTGCACACACTCAGAAATATTTAGACTGTTATAAATATAAAAATATGCTATGTCCGTAGACAAAACAAGCGATCATTTCGAGGTTGGATTTCCGTCTTTTAGGTTTAATGAGATTAGAATCGCTGTTTAAAATCTGATGTAAAGAAAGAAATGAATGCATATGCATATCACAGCTTTTGCTACTACTTGCACATACGCAGTGTGAGGTTTTCGTGTATGTGTGGATAAGTTAAAATCAAAATTATAAAACTCCTCTTTTTATTTTGATGTGATTTGAATGTAATAAAACCTTCCAGAATAAATGCTTTACAAAAGAATATAAATATTTCCAATATCCGTTAACTAATTCTCGATTTTTTGTGGTTCCAACACACAGACGCTTTCAGGAGACTTCCTTTTATACTATGTATAGATACACACAAAGACTAAAGAAATCATAAAATATTTTTAAAAAATTAAAACTCGGGTTTTTGTTGGAGAAGCTACCGAAAATATGATTTATTGTTTAAAATTTTTTATCGAAAACATGAACGTTAGTGCAAATTTGCGAAATCCTTAGTGCTGAAAATTGCATTGTAAAAAATTTAAGTCGCATTGAAAATAGCACAAAAAAATATCTAGACATTCCTTTAAAATATGTTACACTTTAAATATGATTAACATTTCACCTTATTTGGAATGTTTTTATTTGCCTGATTCTTTACTGAAATCGTAATCCAGTGTTAAATTTAGATATGCTGTTGTTGTTGTTACTCATGGCACTTGCCAGGGACAAGCCCTGCTGATACAGCAGAAAATTTAAGCCGAAAGGAGCGTCTCTTATTTTTCAAGTGGCGCCAACTAGGGCCAAGAGTACGACTTAGCTACACACTCACCACATTCGCTTGCACAGCCCCTTTTTACAGGGGGGCACAGTCACACATCTCACAGATAGCACATAGAAGAACAACCATGCCCTAACCGGGACTCGTATAACAAGTGGAAGACGCGCTACCTCTGGACCAGAAAGCCGGCAGATTTTGATATTAATCGGAAAAGCGTTTAATATGGCAGCTCGATTTTTTTTTCATATTGCATCGTAGCCCAAAACTTTATTTGAATGACTCTAAAAATAAAAATCTGAGCATATGTTAAATTTACGGAATTACTTATCTTACGTTTGTGAAGGAAAGTCACATCTGGACACTCTGACCCGCCCGAATGCACACGGATTTAAACCACTAGAACTGAACGACCAGACCGCTGCAACAACAACACTGATGCGAACTGTGGTGGAGTCCTAATGGCCATCACCGGCTGCGGTACAACCCTCCCCGTAGCAAGTACATCCCGTCATCGATGGGAGGACGCTACCCCCCCCTATTAGTGTACCCTCCAGGATGGCGAAATCCAACCACCAAGCCGAAAACATTTCATCCTCATTTCGTGGTGCCCCCCCCAGGGATTTAAGTTGTTGTTGTTACTTATGGCACTTGCCATGCATTAGCCCCGCTGATACATCAACAGATTTTAAGCCGGAAATATACGTCTCTTGATTTTACAAGTAGCGCCATCTATGGCTAGGCAGTATGACTAAGCTACACACACGCAATAAACTTTTTTAGTGGGCGAACTTCATTCATTTATCCATAGATCGTAATTTAGACCTCGACATGGAGGACTTTGTGACCACGAAAAGATTTAACGAGCGCCAGCCGCCACACACTCGGGGAATCTTTTGGCCGGTGAATTTAGAACTCGTATCCTAAGGAGTACGGGGTCCAACGCTGTTTCAACCAGGCTATCCCGGCCTAAGAGATTTACATTATGAGGAAATGTAGCACTTTTAGAAAATTGCATATGAAATAATTGGGAGACACAACTCATGCTAGTTTACCTTTTTTTCACTTCAGAATTTTAAGAAAGAAATATTTTATTGCACAAAGAATTAATATATTTTAAACACTAACAGCCAGGTGGGAATGCATAATTCCACGTTGTTCCAAATGAAATTCTACACTGCAATGCTTAATTGCTTGTAGGGCACAGATTATAAATAGTCAAAGTCATTGTTCCTTAATAATGAATAATGCAAGAGCAAAGAAAAAGAATAGTTTTAATACTTTTATCTCTCAGAGAACACAAAAGGTTACGATTTCAATTATAAAGGAAGCATTACTCTCACAAGCAGTCCGATTTTTCACGGTCTGAATGCTGTTTTCATTGTCGTAATTGTCTTCGAAAAACCCAACCGAACCCAAGAACCCGTTTCGAAGTTTAAAACTCAACATTCGAAATTTGCATAGTAATTAACCAGGGTTTGTATTCTTCTTAACCTGACTTCAATAAAAAAACAAACAGCTAACTATTCGTGTTATCCAAGCTGCTTTTGTGAGTGGAATCATGAGAAGAATATCACTCACAATATTTATTAAGAAGTCAAGGTACCTTTGACTTCAGCTTTTGTGAGTGAATTTTCTGAAGATGAATCATTTTGAGATAAAACGTCGACCTATTGCTTATTGCTTCAAGCTATCATCAAAGATATCATCGCACGATTTTTAAATACGATGATCTAAAACTTACATATAAAGTTGGATTTAGACATTTTACAGTTCCAAATATTGCACATTATATGGTCACCGTTTCATTAAATGCACAATTTAGCTTCACATTTCAACACATTTTTAACCTAATCAACATGAACATGATTAATTATCATGTCAGAACATGATGTTATTTTGGGAATGAGGTAGACAAAAATCCATGGCGAAAAATTGAAATTTTATTATCTGCACGAACACCTCAAAAATCAGCTTTTAATAACGCGTTACCATCACATTTACAAAACCTCTGATTCAAAAAAAAAAAAAAAAAGGTTAATGGCTACAGCAAAAAAACCCTAGAAAAATGTCATTTTTAGCGCTTGATTATATGAAATGAAATAAATAGGAAATGGGAAGGTTTTTTTAAACAATCAATGCGAGACAAAGTTTTTTTGGATCGTTGGCAATACTAAAGTGACTCATTCGATGAAATCATTAAAATGAATAAAAATTTAATTTAACTCGCACGAGCACGTGGTGCTTGTCCGTTCGAGAAATGATGTTCTGACATGATACATCGAAATATGCTGAGCAGATTTCATTTAATATTTATTTTAATTTATTTTTTATTTCAGTAATTCTGCAAAAATAAAATCTGTTTATTTATTTTTTATTATACAATCAGTAAGTATTTTATATAATAATACAGTTAAGGGTTTTTAATCTATATCTATATCTATACTTATAATAAAGCTGAATGTGTGTTGTCTCTCTACAGGCCAGACCGTTTGATATGCAGCTACCAAATATGGCCCATGTGTACTCTGGAGGCGGAAAATGTGCACTTTGGTGAGATTTTTTTGAATTTTCGACAAGAATTTTAATTAATTAAAGAGTAGACAAAATTGTGACGTTTTTCCGCTAAAACATCCTAAAATATTACAGCAAAAAATTGATTATTTCATCATATTGAAGTTTTAAAAAATAAACTTATCAACGACACTAATGTTTTTATCTATAAATTAAATGTACATTTTTAAGGATTTTTTTTAAAAAACAATTTAATTGTATTTTTTTAACAATTCATTTCGCAAAAAATAAAAATGAAATTTAAACTGCTCGAGCACGTTAGGTGAGCTTGGGGGAAAAAATCTTCTATTAAATTAAATGCTGATATTAAAAGACTGATTATTATTTGAATATATTCAAATGAATATTTCAAAAAAAAAGTTGACAGAAAAATTTTATTTAAAAAAAATGTTTAAAATGAAATCTGCTATGCATATTCCAATGTATCATGTCAGAGCATCATTTCTTGAACGGCCAAGCACCGCGTGCTCGTGCAAATTAAATTATATTTTTATTCATTTTAATCGTTTCATTGAATGAGTCACTTTAGTATTGGAAACGACCCAAAAAAAACTTTGTATCGCCTTTATTGTTTAGAAAAATATCACACTTCCTATTTAGTTCATTTCGTACAAACGCCTGCTCAAAAGGACTTTTTTCTAGGTTTTATTTGCTGTAGTCTTTAACTTTTTTAAATCAGAGCTTTTGTAAATGCAGTGGCACGACATTATTAAAAGCTTTTGAGATGCTCGTGCAGATAAAAAAAAAAAATTTCGCCTAAGGTATTGCAAACGATCAGAAAAACTTTGTCTCTCCTTTATTGTTTTTAAAAAAATATCACATTTCCTGTTTATTTCATTTCATATAATCACGTGCTCGAAATGACATTTTTCTAAGTTTTATTTGTGGTAGTTATTAACTTGTTTTTTAAAAAAAATCAGAGCTTTTGTAAATGGCAACTTATTATTAAAAGCTAATTTTTTGAGTGCTTGTGTAGATAATAAAATTTTTATTTTGCACCTACGGATTAAAATGTTTATTTTTCGTTATCTTTTTATTATAAAATGTTATTTATTTATGTTATTTTGTTGTTGATGCCAGAAAACCTGATTTCCAAAACAATATCATGTTCTGACATGATAATAATGCCCCCTCCCCCCAAAAAAAGATTGTTTTGAACTCTTAATGTTTAACTCATCTAAGGCAGTTACCGACTAAATAATCCAGTCTTAAGTATATTGGCAGTAAGTTCCACCAGAAAGCTACTTTAAAACAATAATTTTGTTCTTCAGTATTCTTCAAAAGCTTCTTTCTCTAAGTTTTAAAATACAGGGAAAGAAAAGAAGAAAGAGGGGGGAGGACCGTCCTGCCTAAAATAGCCACATTTGCATAGCAAATTTCTGCAATTCCATCCACACGCAGCAATTTAAATCGCCCGAGCCACGCACTTCTTCCTGATTGGCAGGGAGCCCTTTGGGTCAAATTCTTCCGAGGCAGGTGATGGGGGGGAGGGTTGAAAGAAAATCAGGAATTCCATAAAACGGCCACGCGCTGCGATCACGCTCTCGGCCATAAATCATCGGGGAAATTGCGAGAATTGAATGGGTATAGAGATGAGCAACGACTAATGAGAGAGAGAGAGGAAAAATAAAAGCGCAAAAGATGCGGGGAATAAAGAAAGAAAGAAAGAAAAATATTGCTAAAAGGCGAGGCACCACAATTAGGTGCTAAACCGTCAGGTGCAGGGGTCAACAAGCACCCTTCGTCCCACTCCTCCCCTGCCCGCACGTGCTTACACCCCCGCCGACGTGGCATGCCTCCAGGGAAGTGGATTCAGTTGGCACGTTTTACTGATGGGGCGAGCTCATGTATTGAGCAAAAATTGAAAAACATACGCATTTTGAGTTAATGTAATGTAGAATATATTCTTTTTTTTCTTGTGATATTATTATAGCAATAAACTTAACAGTTGGTTGCTATGGTCCTCTTTTGGAAGTGCTTTTCATTCAAATCTTATTTCAAAATGATTTGACGCGTGATTTGGTTTAATCATTGATAACTCAAATTATTATTATTATTATTATTATTTGAATGAGACCAGAACTGATTCGGATAATTAAATTGTTGCTGCAAAAATGTTATTTGGGGGTGAGGGAGGATGCAAAACCTTTGCATAATCGATCTGTAATTTTATGAGCGGGAAATACAATGAAATTATTGAGAGATAGTTAAATGTTATTGATAAATTAATATTAAAACCAAATGAATTATATCTCACATAATTAATACGAAGAATGTACTTTAGCTGAAGTGAACGCTGAGTCATTAATAATGATGATACATTTTTTTAAAAAATCGCAGCTTAGTATTTGGCTATTTTGAACTAAATTAATTAATATATAAAACAGTTCTTTTTTTCTCTCCGAACGTTCTATGTTTCGATTTTATTATAAATTGATACAAATATTTCAATTCACTGAGTGTGGTGTAGCTTAGCCAAAGATAGCTTTTGTGCATAAAATATAAGCAAACTCAAATACCGAAGGATCATAAAAAAAGATAAAAACAGACAATAAAGAGAATTTATTACCAAAAGTCTTGTACAGCATGATTACTTTTCGATGTAATAGCTGTATCGTATACCTTTTAACGCGACAAGATTCATTCCATAGTAAACCATATTCATAAATACCAAAACTTCTTCAATACTTCACAATGGCAAGACCATTATGCCAGTTGTCAAAAGCAGCCGAAACTAGAACTTCTGAAGTCCCTCAAAAGTGCAGTTCTCACGAAGGTAATCAAACCCTCAGGACCCAGATGGACGCTACGTATTTCTGACTTTGTAGTGATTGTTTATATGCTTATACAAGCCATATAGATGTTCTCAATGTAATTTGTCAATTTTTTTTTCTCCTTTTTAGTTAGTAATCTAATTTCCCTGTAAGTACCCATAGTCACCATTTGTTTGAGTATTCTTGTCCCCTCCATCCAGTTATAACTTCAGCAAAAAGATGAATAGATTCATAATTTTTCCTTCCTTTCATCTTGTGCTCATCCAACTGGTTAGATAAATTAGTGTTAAAGACACAGGATGGCGTTATGTTATATAATAATGTAAAGATTCAGACTTTTGCTATTTCGATGGACAAGTTTTCCGGAGAGCATAACCGCCAGTGATATGAAATGGACCTTCATATTCATTTGAAAATCTTAATTAGTTTTGGTTTCTTAGTCTGTTCTTCTATTTGGGGATGTACTGAAAAGCATTCGGCTCTAAGACACAATCTAGATTAAGAAGAGTGATAAGGATTTAAGTTCGTCGCAAAATAAGATCTCGCTCAATAACATAATCAAGTTCTTCGAGGCAAACGGAAAATGCTATAACTCAAAATAAAGAGCTAGCCGATTGCATGCAAAATCTTCTGACTTTGGATGGTGAAATATTAAAACTTTCTGTTCTATATTCTTCTTTTAAAAGGAAATTCAAAAAACTTCTAGACTTAAACGGAGTTTCAAAGGAACCTTAAAGCTCATGTCACTTGATTGCATGACTTTTCCATGCAGGTTATTTCTATAATGCTTTTAGGTGTAGCGCTAGGCCCGAACTCCGAATCTGATGGTTAGTAGCCAAGTAACATATCCGTTGGGCCAAAAGTGCACTTCGTTCCGAGGTATGTTATTTGGCTTATATGTATAGCATTCACCACAGGCTCATAAAATTATCAATCATTGATAAGAATCTCTTCTAGAAGAGGCCACAGCATGTTAAACCTTATCTAAACGTTTCAGATTTGGCGAAAATTAAAATGAAATTTAATATAATTTTGAGTACTTAATGTTATGATTGTAATACAATTTAATGCGTTTTAATGCAATCTAAATACTTCCCACTTTGTCTGTTACGAAAAATGAAATGTTTTTCAATGAATTTATCCAAAAATGTGTGATAAGAATCAAAGATGAATGACATTTCTTCTGATATAAATATATCTGCTTCTGAACAATAATCACTTCTTCTATATTTTAGATAGTAAATTTATAACTTTACACAAATATTAATTTTATTTGGCCGATTTTCAGGCAAAGAAAATCTAATACACATTAAAGAGAGCTTCAAAAATTATTGAAAAAGAAGAAAGATTTATTGAAAAATTTGGGAAGTTTGATAGTCAGTGACATTTTTAGGTACTTAAAATACTCGTTAAAGTCAGTATCATAAATTATTGAAAAGAAGAAAGGCTTGGATGGAGAAATAGTTTTAACTAACGCAGTGAGAGTTTTAGGTAAGGAAAAATTAATATATATTAACAAGAGTTTCAAAATTTATTGAAAAAAAAGAAAGATTAATTGATAAATCAGGAAGCTTTGATTGAGTCGATGACATTTTTAGGTACTTAAAATACTCGTTAAAGTCAGTTTCAGTAATTATTGAAAAGAAGAAAGGATTTGTTGTAAAATACAGGGTGTCCAAAAAGTTCCCGTACTGATTGTGATTTGTGAATTTATTTTACAAAAACAATATATTTAAAAAGAATTATTTTTATGCCAATGATAAAAAGCACTTTTAACATAACTAAGGAAAAATATTGAACTTACATTTATAATAAATGTTCAAAATGTCCACCCCTTTCTTGGAGACAAAGCGGAACTCGTCTGCGCACTCTTTCCGAAACCACGTTTTAACATGCTAGGAGTGATTTCTTGTATCCTTTGGGTAATTGCGATTTTCAATTCATCTGTTGTTTGAGCATCACCTTCATAAACTTTGTCCTTTAAATATCCCTACAGAAAAAAGTCCGGGATGGTCAGATCAGGGGATCGAGGTGGCCAAAGATTTTTTGAGATAAGCCAATCGCCGAAAAAAGCTTCAAGACTGTCCATGGTTTCATTACTCGTATGGCAAAATTTAATATACTTGAAAAAAAATCATGGACAATGATTTTTTAAATTTGGAGTACGGGAACTTTTTGGACACCCGGTACTTTAGCTAACGCAGTGGGATTTTTCACTTTGTTAAAAGAAGAAAGGCCATTTAAGAAATTAGGGGACTTTTATTGAGACAATGAGAAATTTAAGTAAGTAAATTAAACTTTAAAGCCGCTTTAAAAATTGTTGAAAAGAAAAAAAAGGGCTTGTTAAGAAATAAGTTTAGGTGAGGCAGTAAGATTTTCATGTAAGTAAAACGGTAAACATGGTAAAGAAAGCTTCAAAAGTAATTGAAAAGAAAGGAAGGTTTGATGAGTAAATGAAACTTTTTGGTTAGTAAAACAACTAGTACAAATTAAAGGAAGCTTTAGAAATAAGTGAAAAGTAAGAAAAACATATTGATGTAAGTTGTGTAACGGATCTCACCTTTTTCCTTTCTTTTCTTTTTTGGAAAATTTTGTCACCCCTCGTGCAAACAACGAAAGTTAATTTTAGCAACAACTAATGACCCCCGGCAAATAGCTACAAGAGCGTTCGATTAACTTTTCCAGAAAACACATATGTCACCTCCATGATCTCCACCATCGCCAAACATACTTCTTACACTGTAACCGCCCTAACATACAGAGAGAGAGAGAGAGAGCAGACTAAAAAAAAGTTCTCGGCAATTGAACTGCCCGTGAGAAAACTGCCTTAGCCAAACAAAGCCAAGACAAATAGCCTTATAACGAGAACGGCAACGACAGCAGAAAGAAGAGAGCTACAGAAACGAACAAGGCAATTGGATTGTAAATATCCTTCTTCCTTTTTTTGCCATGGCAGTTCTTTACGGCTAATGGGAGGCAAAGAAGACCCATTAGAAGGCTCATTGAAGACAATGACTGTGTATTAACCTATTATTAGGATTCATTTTTAAAAAATTTCAGGGATGCCCTGTTGAATGAAGAAATTATGAAGCGTCGGTGTGTGTGTGTTTAAAGAGGTGGGGCCCCACAGAGGGCAGTTCTGATGCCCACTTGATGAATGGGCTTGCGATTTGGAACAAGGCATGCATGTAAGAGGTTGGTTTTTGCATGGCCATGCATTAAACATTGGTATGCAGAATTTTCCTGTTAAAACTGGACTCGCCATATCATTAATTTATGCTTGTTAGGTTTGCACTGTTGTTGTTTTTTTATGTCAAGAACCAGCATATTTTAAATCAAACTGATTTTAAACAAATCGGGATTGGTTCAAGAAAAACAGATTAATTATTTTTGCTTTTATTTTTGGTCTCCAATTTAAATAAATGCATTGTTTTTTAGTGAAAAATGAATTATGAGTTTGATTTTTTTTTGCTTCTGTTTATTTATTCTGCCTGCGATTGCTATATTTTGCATGCAGGAAATTAGATTTCAGGGAAATGATGATAAATTGTTATTTACTTCAGCAAAAGGTCACGGAAATAACCTTAAACTAAAAAAGTAAGATATGAATACCAATTTTTTTAAAAAAAATCTTTCTGAATAATAGCTTTTTTGTGATAACTGTGATTAAAAATGCCAACCAACGCTTGTCTGTCGCACCTTGCCAGCGGTCACCTTAAACGTCTTTTCTTTTCTTAGGGTGAAAAATCTTACCTTCTTTGCCTAAAATGCCGCCAACATCAGGCTTCTGTTGAACATATTCTACACAGCTTAAGACTTCTTTGGGGAGACATTTATTCTTCTCCCTTCCTCGTCATTGGCTACGGGAAAGTTTCAAAATCTATTTTGTTGTTGTGTCAAATGGCACTTGACATGGACAAGCTTGCTGCTGAACCCATCAGCAGATTTAAGCCGAATGAAGCGTCTCTTGTATTTGAGTAGCGCCAACTAGGGCTCACCATATTTGCTTGCACAACCCCTTTTTACAGGGGGCACATTCACACATCTCACAGAAAGCACACAGAAGAACAACCATGCCCGAACCGGGACTCGAACCCGGGACTCCGTGAACACGAGGAAGACGCGTTTTCTCTGTGCTAGCAAGCATAACGGAAAATCTATTTTAATTCCAGTATAGTTAGTCTGTCCAAAGCAAAATTAAGTCCGTTTCCATTGAAAATAAAGGCGTTGACAATCGGAACAAACCGCGCATGCGCGACTTTCCAACGCGAGTTGGGGTAACGCAATACAGATTAGAAATTTTCAATTTCCTTTATTCTGTTTTATTTTAATTCGAAAGTATTTCAAAATAAATAAAAAAATCGATTAATTAACAATGTTTAATTTTAAATGCATCAAGCACTAAGAAAATAAATAGAATCGCTGGAAATATTCCAACCAGAAACATGTTAAGCGTAACCTCTAGCATGTGAGCAAAACAAACTGAAGTTTTTCTCATTTGACTGTGAAAAAAAATGATTTTTGGCTAGAATGTTCCAGTTAACCGGAATAAATAGTAGCCTATGTTCTATTCTAGACTATAATCTATATCTGTACTAAACTTCATCCAATTCCAATCAGCTGTTCTAGCGTGCACTGTGTAGCGTTTGGATGGATGGATATTCCATCCATCCATCCAAACTTTCACATTTATAATAGTACTGCACTGCATGTTTCAAGAATTCATTAGAGAACAATCAAGATAAATAATATAAACTGTTCATATTTTAACCTAAATTCTATAATCTTCATTCACATTTTTTTTAAAAAAATTAAGCAACCCCAAGGACAATTTACGAAGATTGTACGTACTTTACAGTTATAATCAGGGGCAGAGGCTACAATTGAGGTCCGCTACACCAGTATAATGAAATAATGAACCACGAGCAGAACGCTATTCTTTCTTGTCACAGGTTGTATTATACACACGAGGATCGTAGTAGACGCCCACTTCTAATGCCTTGGCAGTGTTGCGAATACAACGTCTTTTCTTCTTCATTTAATTACGATAACGGAAAATTATGGGGGATATTCGCCAACCGATACTCGGGAATATACTGTACCCGTTAGTTTCAAAACAAATCAATGTTTGAATATCTCTTAGTGTTCTTAGAAAACTTCCCGGCCTCTCAAATCCATTTGGGAGAGCATCTCTAACGAACAAAGCAAGCGCCACCGGTATTCATTCATTCACACTTAACAAAAGAGAAATTAATTTAGCAATGACACAGTTTCTAAGACGACCAAGCAATTAATTTAGCAATGGTACAGTTGCTAAGGCGGGCTCCATAATTTCTTTAAAAGGGTGTTTGAAACTTTTTCATATTGATAGATTTAATATACTCTCCAAAAAAAAATTATTAATTTTGGCGATTTCTCATCTGTTTTCTCATGTCCATGGAAAAGGGGTATAAATAGCAAAAATTTTGATACTCAATAGCTACATAAGTAAGTACCGGTGTCCTGGTACAGAGATAACTTGTCTTCCTCTTGATCTGGGCGTCCCGGGTTTGAGTCCCGATTAGGACATGGTTGTTCTATGTTCTATCTGTGAGGCATGTGAATGTGCCCCCCTGTAAAAAGGGGCTGTGCAAGCGAATGTGGTGAGTGTGTAGCTAAGTCGTACTCTTGGCACTTATTGGTGCTACTTCAAACAAGTGACGCCAATTTCGTTTTAAATCCGCTAATGCATCAGCGGGCTTGTCCATGGCAAGTGCCATTAGTAACAACAACAACAATAACACAATTAAGTAGATATGTAGCTATTGAATACCAAAAATCTAAAAATTCCTTGGAGGAGACAGAATTTAATGAAAGTCATTAAAAGTATACGACACAATCTATTGGGATATGAAAAGTTTGCTCTCAAATACTAAAAGGTGAAAGACCGTTGAGTTAATCGTTTTCTTAAACTTGATCCTTTTTCTGGAGATAAGAAACTGCCCACACTATTGTGTACTCAAGAAACACCAAGAAATGGCAGAGGGGGGGATGAATCGGAGGGTGAGGAGGCCTGTCGTAGGTAGAAAAGACAAACCAGGCCGTCACTATTTGTTAGTCCTTAAAACCGTTTCCAAATAATTCCCCACCTTTCCTTACTTCAACGGCGGCATCTTTGATCTTGCAGGGCTTACCTTCGCTTTCTATTGACAAGAGCGAAGGTGTGTAAAATCTACATTCAAAGCCTTGAAATCGAGAGACGTTATTTTCGTGTTTGATTGGAGCCGACGTTATTTGCAATTCGACGTCTCGGTAGATAAGTTCTGGAATTAACCGCAAGAAAGGAAAATTCCAATTATTTATATATGCTTTTATTTATTTATTTATTGCTATAATCATTATATGTGCATTGCAAGTTCTCTCTCTCTCTCTTTTGTGGTTAAGCGATTTCAGAATTCACTGAAATAATTTTTTTACCTGGAATTCAAATCAGTACCATTTTGCACCTTTAATCAATCAAGCGTATGCAGAATTCTCAAAATCTTATTTATTTATCTATTCTTCTTTTTCTTTCTTCGTTTTCTTGTTTAAATACAATTGAGGCGAATTTGAATATTAATAATATATTAATCACGCCACGCACATAAAATCAACATTTGTTATATTTATTACCACTAATGGAATTCGTCTATCTTAGAAATATGATATTTTTTATTGCAACTTATTTTTTGATAAGCGTTTGAAATCTTTCCTACTTTTTGATAAAATTATTGCTTAAGAAATATTATTCATATCATAATTAAATTAAATAAAATTGAAATTGAAAAAAAAAAGGAAAATAAAATAAAACACATACTGAGAATCAAATTGAAACTGAAAAAAAGGAAAAAATAAATAAATAAAACTTATATCATAATTTCTTTTTCCAAATGAAATATCTATCATCTTTCCAAAATGAGCTATATTTAAATTGTATATTTGCAAACAGAATAGCTTTTATTTTTATGGTATTCTAAATAATATTCCTGGCTTTGTTCAGGGTTAAAGTATTTTCGTGTTTAATATTTTTAATTTAAGAAATATTTTTGTATACATTGTTATGACTCATAGATTTTCATCAGAAATATTTTTAATTAAAATGATAATACCAACTGAATTTTGAAAAAGGCCATTAGTTAACTTTCTCCGAATGTTAATAATATCTGCAGCACAATTATATGAGTTTTCTTAGATTTTTTTAAAAACCATTCTCACACAGTTAAATAATTAATTAAAAACTTCTTTAATTGTTCTTCCAGAATTTTACTAATATGTTTTAGCTGTATATCTTCACATAAATTCTTTTAACATTTGCAAATAATAAAAACCCATTTAAAAAATATAAAAAAAATCAATAAAATATCAAAAATAAAGACCGAATAATCAAAATTCACATTTCCTAGTTTTTAAAAATATAATAAAAATTGGGGGAAATGGATTCGTTTTACATAGATAAAGCGAATAATAATTATTTTTACTGTAAACGGGTTTTTTTTCTTTCTACTTTTAAGTTTTTGATTTTTTTAATACTTGTAATGGCTTCTTTGGTTTTGAATGGTTAATGAAATACGCTAAATATGAAAACACTAATTGTAAATACATTATTTCAATATTTATTTTCTACTTACTTTTTAAATTATTTTTTCCCCTTATAATAATTTTTTTCTCATTATATTGTAGTATGTTCATTTTTTAGTATTTTTATTGGAATAATTTCTCCCCTTTTTATAAAAAAAAATGAAATTTTATTTAATTAAGAATTTATGGTGATGCATAGTTATTTACTAAAATTTCAATTTATTATTCTTAGATTTGGTGTATTCTTTAAAGATAAACGAAGATACATGAATATTTTGATTTGAAGTCACAATTTTGCTTATTTTTATGGCAATGATTAATTATTCATTTATTCTCGACCCAGAAACGTTATAAAATGTATAAAATTAATAATTTTAAGCAAAGCAGAGTATAATATTATTCAGATGAAGAATAAAAATAAAAACTTTCTTGTGATGATTTAAATTCAATGTTTGGTAAAAAAGTTTGGGCCATAATTGCTTGTGAATCCAGAAACAATGCTTGGAGGGCGTGGTTTCGTGCATATATAAAGGCAGTTTTAATGCATGTGTTCGCAATATTTCAAACCAGCACCAGCTGTCATTAGCCGTCGAGCAGCTGAAAATTTAGGATCTATACAAGCGAGCGGAATCGAATCTTTTTAATTGTAAAAAGTGATTGAAAAATTTGAGCAGAGCTTATGACTTTTTTTTTATTTTAAGTTTAATGACTTGCAAATGAGAACAATTTCGAGATTGTTGGCTCGATTCAGAAATGAAGTTACAATCATCATTTGGAAAATAAGAAAATATTATTCTGTTAAGTACAATGCATCTCTTAGAAATTTTATCAAGACAATTTGCATTATCTTTGTCACGTTGTGATATGCGAATCATTGGATCTTTGAACTGATATAGATTGACAGCTCCATAGCAAAAATGCACCCCCCCCGTTCCTCATTGCTACTGTTAATACTGTCACTTTGGGGGGGGTAACTCAAAAATATTCATGCTCAGTCAGGCTCCCTTATTTCTTAACATGATTTCGAGTGAACTTTGACCTTTTCTTTTTTCAAATTTTAAATTACCCCTTTAAAAAAACAGTTTTTAATTTTTAATGACTTAATACATTTCTTGATAAGCAAATCTTACAATTCCTTTACAGTTACATTTATTATTCATATTCATTTACAATTATAAAAAAACACACTTTAGATTGCATTTCTTGAGAAACTGGATGTAAAACTATATAAAAAAATTTATGAAATATCCTTTTATTCAAAAAACAAGGTTCCACCGAGATTTGAACTCGGATCGCTGGATTCAAAGTCCAGAGTGCTAACCATTACACCATGGAACCTCTCTTCCCATGCCGGGAATCGAACCCGGGCCGCCTGGGTGAAAGCCAGGAATCCTAACCACTAGACCACATGGGAGTTGAAAGTGAGAGCAATCATAGAGGAAACAAACATCTCTCTTTTTTTCTGATAATTCCGTTGACCTATTTTGTTGTTTTCCTTGCATTCAGGTGATGTAATTTAAACGTCAAGCCACTAATCAGAAAGGCGATGTTTTTTTTTATCATATCTTGTTTCTCAGTTTCCCTTTCTTTCTTTTTTTAATGCTACGATAAAAAAAAAAAAGGGAAGTACTACGCTAACGATTGATTTACAGTTTCACTAAAGCGGTGGGTGACAATGTGTGTGTAATAGCAACTAAAAATTACGACAAATTATAAAAATGTCACTGATTGGAGAATACAAACAGAAATAACTTCGTCAGTGTCTGGACAAGCCTTGATAAAAAGAAGAAGAAAAAAAAAAGAAAAAAAAGTATCGTTTGACCCCTGAAAATAAAGGACATATTTTAAAACTGATGAAAGAGAAATAAATTCCACCAGAAAGCAAATCTTTTTTTTTTCTTCTCTCCTTTACTTATTTCGGCCTTTATTTTATTTCTATGACTTGATACTGTATGATATTCGAGTATTGCTAGTTTATTATTGTTTATGAAAAGATAAACATAATATTGTTATATTGATTTTTGCATTATGTTACCCGCTTGTTTAACCAGAGTGTGACTAAGGAAGGGGCAGTTGCCTTGAACCCCCATATCAGGAGGGGCCCAAAATCGAACAGAAAGTTTATTTTGTTTCTTTGTTCAATGAACTTATTTTAACATTGGTTTTCAAAAACAAACGAAAAAAAAAACAAACAGGTAGGCCTCCAAAGAATTATCCCAATTTTTGAAGAATCCCAATTAGTCTAAGTAGGGTTCTGAATAAGATAGACTTATAAATCATCAAGAGCGACAAAAATGAAAGAAAATATCACTTACATTTGTAATAAGTTGCATTGGCGAATTTTCAAGTAGGCAGGCTACTAGTAAGCTAATAGAGGGCCACGAAAGAGTCAGGGCCCGTCTTAGCCTAACTCGGGCCCAGGGTAGAAACTTCTTTGGGGCCCCTCTGCCTTTTTTCTCCTTTAAAATCAATGTTAAAAAAAGTTAATCGAAGAATAAAACATAAAACAAACTTTCTTTTTCGATTTGAAGGGGCCCCTATAATGTGGGGCCCCGTATGCCCCTGCCTTAGTCAGACTCTGGAAAGAGTTGAGTGTCCAGAGCCTGAACTTTTTTCTTAGTTGTCAAATTAATAATTTGTAAAAAATACCAATTTTATAAATTGTAAAATATGATAATATTGAGTTCAATATTTTTTTAATTAAGTTCACAGCTATTAGAATATTTATAAGTATGCTTCTACGTCAAGAATGTTGTATCAAAATGTGTATATCAGACAATCTGAAATCATATAAATGAATAAAATAAAATGTATATTCACAATATTAAAAAATTAATTAAAAAATTGAACCTAAAATATTATTATTAAAGTGTAACAAATATAAAAATAAATAGACCATTTTATTAAATAAGAAGCCTCGTGGTACGCGATGTCCCGGGCCACAAAATACTTAAGTAAGTCACTGGTAAACTATGTTGTGGCGTAATTCCATGAGCAATAAATACATATTTTTAAAATTAAATTGAAATGATGCATTTGATGTATAACAGGTGATCAATAGTTGATTTCTTTAAGCTGATGGTAAATGTTTCGATTCAAGAAAGGTAAAAAATTTTGAAAATCATCTGAATTCAGAATTATTAAAATGAACAGTAAGCTATTGACATGTGAGAACTTGATATTGTTTGGTTAGGAATCTCCGAAAAATATATTTATCTGCTTTTACCAGTATTGCAGTAATTATTATGTATGTTTCTCTGAAAGCAGATGCGTTTTTTAAAAAAGTTTACCTGCTTTTAATAGTATTGCTTTATTATTACGTATGCTTCTTCACAACAGATGCGTTTTTAAAAGGCTGACGTAGAACTATGATATCGTAGTGGTTATTTCATTTCAAAATTGGCCGAGCTCCAAAATTTTATTTTCCAGCAATAAAAATTGAAAATGAAAGTTTTTTTTAAAAAAAATTATCATTATATATATTATACAGGGATAGAAACCGATAGAAAAGTCTCGTGATTTTTCAAACCGGTTTAAACTGGTTAATGACAAATTAATTAAGAATGACTTAAAAAATAATAATATTCTCACATGATAACATGAAATTTGCTGTCGTAGATTTCACTTCGTAGTATTAACATTTTTTTATTTCTTTTATTTAAAATTTTATTGAAAAATAAAATTAATCATTTATCAGATTACCGTTTTTAAAGAAATGTTGACAATCATTAAAGCTTATTTTTCCTTTCATCGATTGAAATTTGAACTTCAGTAATCCGCCTCCAAATTAATCGAGCAATTCAGGCAAAAGTTTCAAAGTAAGGAAATTATTTTATGCAAAAACTTAGCAGAAACGGGAATATTATTTAAAACTTTAAAAAAAAGTTTATCATTTTATAATTTTTTTTAAAATTGTGTAATTTATCTGATTTTTTAGATTAAAATTTTATAAAAAGCGTATTTTTAGACTTTGTTTTTAGCTTTTATATTTATATTTCCAATAAAAGTATTTGTGCTTGGAAAAAGAAAAAGAAAACGATTTTTTTCCCATACGAAAAAATACCAAAAGATTTAACCACTGCCAAACGATTCAAAGCTTTAAAAATTGCTTTTCGTCGCACACAGCGTGAAATTCTTCCAAAAACGCTCTAAAAACAAAAATAAATAAACAAAATGAGTTGAGGAAATGACTCTCAAGCCGGTGTTACACGACCTGCCGTCTTCACAGATTTGCTCGTAAATCTTCCATTCCACCCACTGGGGGACTATACTCCCCCTCGCCTGTGGGCCGCCTGTGAAGACGTCGGAGAGCTTCCCGCAAAATGTCGGTAAAAAGGAGAAACATCAAAGAGCCGGATACTTTGTTTGGGCACGTGCGGGTGGGGGTAAAATTAACGGAGGGACTCTTTGTTTTGTGGTCAGTTTGTTTTGAGTAGCCAAGCAGTTTTGTCCTTCGAGTTCTTAACGATGGAGTGGATTTCTTATTAACTTGTTTAATTTTTTTTATTTTAAAAATCTGAAATTACTCTTAATTAATATTTGTTTATTAACTTTAATTAAATTATAAAGTAATTAATGATTATCGGAACTAAAAAGTATTATATTTAAATGGAGATTAAAAAATATTTATTATTTACATCACCCTATGTAATGAGTAAAGTTATTAAAATTACAGAAAAAAAGTTATTTAACAACTAAATTGGTATAATAGAAAATATGGAATTTTTCTTCATTATCAGTATAAATTTTCCAAGTAATTATTCATAGATGTTACTACAATTACTACAATTATAGATGTTACTACAATTATTTTAAAGTCTAAGAGATGAAATTGTAATTTAACTCCTTCAGGGAAGGGTCATTAAAATTTTCATGTTTTAGATAGTTTAAAATATTAATAATAAAATAAGATAATTAGATAATTTAAAATATTAATTTAAAATATTAATATTGAGTACAAAATATATAAATTATATTGTATATATATATAAATAATGAAAAATCGGTTTCCTTCTGCGATTCTATTTCTTGTTTTGTTCTACATATTGCCACAACTAATCTTAAGCCCAATATAAAATCAATAACTTCAAATATTCAGTCCCAGTCATCTCATTAATATTTGCTAATTTTGATTATTAATTTTTTTCTCAAAATTTAAATTGTGTTCTCTGTATAATTACCAAATAGTTTTCCTCTGTTATTCTATTTCAAGTTTGCCACCTTTTTAGCAGAAATCCTTTTTTTTTGTGATAAATTATTTCAGTCATATCTATAATGTTTGTATTTCATTCATTCATTTATTTATTGCACAATATGAGCCTGAATAAAATTAGTAAAGTAATGAATTATAATTCATGCGTATTGTTACAAAAAACCCTGTGTTTTCATGTTTTAAACATGTTTTAACATTCACATGCTGCTTAGGCCCTTGACATAATCCTTTTTCATATTTTGGTCTCTCATCCTGAAAACATTGTGCATTCCTTCTTTAAAAGGATCATTAAGGACAGTTACGGACAAGGGCATATATATATAAGGAGTCCAGGGACCTCGGGACCCTCCCAAAATTAGAAAAAATTACAGGTAATAAGTAATTATTATAGGGGATTTTCGTGACTAGGTATACCAAACACTGTTAGCCCCTGCTGATTCCATTACCCGAGCAATGCCGGGTACGGGAATGCTAGTTGTGATATAAGATTCGGTTACACAGTTTTTTTAATTACTTTCTTATTTTCCAAACTGATTTTTTTTATTAACAATACTTAGCTGCCAAGGTCATTTCCTACTCTTTGTAAAGTAATCAGCAAAGGAGTTTCGAGTAGCTTTGGCCCCTTCTCCTGATTTTCGAGGCGCTTTTTTCAAAGGGAAGAAGGAAGAATTTTTATCTAGTGAAGTCATCCCCAACGTCTTTTGCACTTCTTCGTTTTTTCCCCCAAGTATTCGCCACTTAAAAGCACATAAGCTGCAGCAGCACAAGCCTTTTCCTGGTCACTATCCGAAGCAAGCATTTCGTTCATTTTTATTCAAAGTTACCCTCTTAAGAAATATCGAACTCCGACCGAGAGCTCTGGAAACGATGCGAGAAGGGAAGCCGTTTTCTTCAGACGGCGGGTCGTGTGACAGGGTAGGCAGACGGGGGTGCTGTCACGAAGGGGAGGATGGCAGTTTTACGACCACATCTGTGAAGACTACAGGTCGTGTAACAGCGGCTTCACAATGACCACCTGCGGTACAAGAACAGCAAATAACAAAACCAGACAATAAGAAAAACAAACTATTTTCCGAGTAAATAGCACGGCGTTGATCGCGAAGATGGGGAGAGGGGGGGGGGCAGAAGAGTAAGATGAGTGTTTTGTGGATAGAGGGGAAAGAAAGTTTCTTGCCTTTAATTTCGGAGAAGAAAGTTTCCGCCAGAAGTGGTTATTTTCATCGCAGGCGAATGAGTTAACTTTAAAAATCAACCCCATAAAAAAAAAAAACCAATTCGTTTGCAAGGAGCGGCTTTGGAGTCCGAGAAGCGATTATGATTTCCGGTCGCCAAACGTTGGCGGAATTTCGGGTGTTTTCAGAAATAATAGATCTTAAATTGTGGTTTAATGCAACTAAAAGCTACAGCATTTTTTTTCTTTCTTAAAGCAACTTAAAATTGATGTTTTTTTTTAATTTTTTTTACTAGTGATTCAACAGCAATGTGAGCTTTGTAATTAATTTTAAAATTCCTGTGTGTGTAAGAAACAGAAAATAGCAATCACATAAAGAAAGAAAATAAATTTTAATTCTAATTTCCTGCAATGAAAAGAACTCTAGAGGAATTTAAAGAATTCAAAACAAAACAAAATGTTCTGTATTCAAAAATCTATAAAGAAAAATTAGATTAAAAAATGAATAAAGCAAGTAAAAATTATATTTTTCAAGTTAAAAATGGAAGTAAATACTTGCTTTTAATAAATTAGGTAACGGTAATTACGATTACATATATTGAAAATTTTAAAATAGCAAATTTGATTAAATAAGAATATAATTTTAATAAACGAATAGTTTACGGTATCTACACAGCGAAACTTAAAAATAACTAGCTCTATTCACGTCTAAATTTGGGAAATAAAAAAAATGAATGCATTTATTTCAGTTAAATAAAGTATAAATAGTTAAATTATTTCGGTTTCGTTCCTACGAAAGAGCAGACCGTTTGAACGATCAATCCTTTTACATATTTAATACAAAATTTAAAGTTTTTATATTTTAGATGCCAACTTTGATGTACCAAATTTGCCTTTTGTATTTTATAATCACCCGAGTTTGCTTGTATTCGAACGACTAGACAAACTTCCTGTGAATTTAGTTCATTCAAATAAAATGTAAATAGTTAAATTATGTCGGTTTCATTCCTACGAAAGAGCAGACCGTCTGAACGATCAATCCTTTTACATATTTAATACAAAATTTAAAGTTTTTTATATTTTAGATGCCAACTTTGATGTACCAAATTTGCTTTTTGTATTTTATAATCACCCGAGTTTGCTTGTATTTGAACAACTAGACAAACTTCCTGTGATTCATTTCAGTTAAATAAAATATAAAGAATTAATTATTTTGATTTCATTCCTACAAAAGAAAAGATCGTCTGACGATGAATCCTTTACCGTATTTGGTTCAAAATTTAATGAGAATCTAAATTTTAGATGCCAACTTTGATGTACCAAATTTGCTTTTTGTATTTTATAATTACTGAGTTTGCTTGTATTCGAACAGCCAGACAAACTTCCTGTGAATTTATTTCTTCCAAATGAAATATAAATAGTTAAAATATGTCGGTTTCATTCCTACGAAAGAGCAGACCGTCTGAACGATCAGTCCTTTGACATATTTGCAAGTGAATAGATTTAAAAACTTTATTTTCTAACTGACAAATAAATATGTTTATAAAATATACAAATTCATTCGGTTACAAAATACTGAAATAATATTAAAGTTTTATCGAGCATAATTGGTCAAATTCCCTATATTTCCCCCTATATTCATTTTATTATTAGAATATTTATAAACACTGAACATCTACTATGAAAACTTTTCCTGCAAATGTGAATGGCGAGCAATATGAAGTCATAATTGATAAATAAAAACAAACACTTTTTCATTAAGTTGATGAAATAAAATATATTAATTTAAAACAAGGCTTCAGGTTCGTGACTCAATTGGGCTAAACACCCTCCCGTTGATGTGGGGTGGAGAAGTGGGTGTCAGTTCAGGTATCGTCCTCGTTATCTGACCGGGGTTCAAAATTACTAGCTCCGTCCCAAAGTAACCCTAATGTTGCTTTGCAACGGGAGGGTAAATGATAATTACATTTTAAAAATGAATTAAAATACAAATTGAATTGACATTATTGAAAAAGGGACCTCAATTTTTTTGGAACTCTAAGATTAAATCTAACGTTCCCGCTATGCTTCCGCTTAAATTCTTCTACAAAGTGATTCACCCTCTGTTTTCGAAATCCTGACTATCTACTTCATCCTATTATCCTATATAGTTCATTTTATTGTCATGAGTACCTATTTCATTCTATTGTTCTGACTATTTCATTCTATTGTCCTGATTATCTACTTCATTCTATTGTCTTAGATAGTTTGTTTTATTGTCCTGATTATCTATTTCATTCTATTGTCCTGATTATCTACTTCATTCTATTGTCCTGATTATCTACTTCATTCTATTGTCCTGATTATCTACTTCATTCTATTGTCATATATAGTTTTTTATTGTCCTGACTATCTATTTCATTCTATTGTCCCGATTATCTACTTCACTCTGTTATCTAAATCCTGACTATCTACTTCATTCTGTTAGCAAAGTCCTGACTATCTTCATCCTGTTATCAACTACTAGCTATCTGGATGATTATCACCAGCAGTATGTCTTACTTCAAACCAAGAAATAATGTGCACTGCCCAAGGCCTGGAAGTGCCTAAGTACATTACGGACAACGCCTTAGCAACTTGCAAGTAGCCAAAACATTTCAACTCCAGCTGATGTAACTCAGTCTCTCCCCCCTCCCTAAAACAGTTTTTAAACCCCTTACATTTCTTTCTAGTCTTCGAGGATTTCCCAAAACAAGCGTCCTCGGGTTAATCTCCGGAGGCATTTAGGAAATCCCGCAAATCCCTCTCCCTGGCATTTCCTGCAACCGTTTCCTGTTTGGGGAGCAACAAATGCCACAACACGAGATACAGGAAATACTTCAGAGGGAGAGAGTTTAAAACCACAAAACAGCCGGCTTTTAATGACATTTCCGCGTATAGCTTGCAGTTTCATTAAAACGCCTGAAACCAGAGGTGGTCGCAGTTAGTAAATTGGTACACAAAAACAAGTAATATGAAATAAAATTTTCAAAAATCAATTCCTACATAGGTTAACAATTTTTTTATTTATTCTAGTTACTTTTTATTAAATAATTACAATTAATATCAATGTGTATAGAAATATGACAGAATCACAATATTAAGCGGCGAAATACAAAGTAACTTTCCTGGCAATTTTCATTCTCTTTTCTATATCTGGTGTTCGAACTCGTAACCGAAGGGTTTCGAAACCAACGCCATACCAACCAGACTATCCGGTAACTAGGATTACTATAAATAATTGATCAAAAAATGATACTAGCGTTGAATTTTCGACGTCAATCAAGGATTCAAAGCCAATGGTGACAACGCAAAATGCGTGAATTTTCTACACCAGTTGGGGAATGCAATACAGGTTTTAAATTTTAAATTTTCATTATTCTATATTATTTTAATTCAAAATACTTAAAAATGAATCGAAAAAATCGATTCATTAACAATGTTTAATTTTAAATGCATCAAACATTATGAAAATAAACAGAATCGTTTAAAATTATCGACCGAAAGCGTGTTAAGCCCAACCTCATTAGTGTGCGGGAAAAACAAACTGAATTTGTTACTTACGAATTCTTACTATGGCCAAATGAAGATTTTTTCAATTAATTAATAGAAAACAAATTAATATCTGAAAAATCTGCATTAACATCAAATGTCATGCACTATAAGTTTAAAAAAATTACTTAAAGTTGAGTGGATGCAATTTTTTAAAATCAATTCCTATTTTGGATACTAGGAAAATTTTATTTTAGTTACTTTTTATTAAATCATTACAGTTGTTGTTCTTGTATTCCGCTTTATAATGGAAAGAGGAAGAGCAGTAGCCTCTGAGAGTATGGACAACTGAGCACCTAAATAACGATCACCTTTGACTCAGTACCCTCAGTGGTATATAACTCCTGACATGGAGAATTTTGAGACCAGGTTTGTTATTGTTGTTACTTATGGCACTTGAAATGGACAAGCCACAGATGATACAGAAGCAGATTTTAAGCCTAAGATATGTGCCTCTTTGTTTTACAACTAACACCATCTAGGGTCGAGAGTACTACTTAGCTGCACACTTCACAACCCTTTTTAGGGGGCGGACTTCATTCATGCATGTTCATTCGTTCATCTCAGATCGTAATTTAGATCTGGAACAGAGAACTATCACCTCTGACCCAGTACCCCATTGGTATTATTCTCGACATGGAGGACTTTACGACCACGACAGATTTTACGAGCGCCAGCCGCCACACACTCGGGGAATCTTTTGGCTGGTAAGTTTCGAACTCGCTACTTAAGAAATAAGAGTCCAACACTACCAACAGGCCATCCCGGCCCATTTATTCTGTTGAACTACCCTAACAGAGTCGAGCCCCATAACATCAAAGCGCAATTCGACCCTTAAATATCTATATAATCTTCAAAATGTATGCTATCTCTTGTGGGAAAGTAAGTTATTTTCGAATTCTCATGTAAACTGCTCAGATAATTGACAAAATACTTTTTCCTTAGTCCCTTAAAAAAATGGTGGAGGTGTGGAGAGAGGGGGGATGTCCCAGGCCTTTCACAGGTTTAAACTCTCAGAACAAGAGACGCGAATCCAACGACCTACCAACCAGGCTATCCCTACCTAACAATTACAACTACTATATAGGCGAGAAAATGGGTTTTTAATTAGTTAATAAAAATTTAATGAATTAATATTTGAAAAAACTGTATTAACGTGACATATCTTCCATTACAAGTTTTAAAAAATTGACTTGAACTTGATTGGATAAGAAAAGAGTACTTTATTAACGAATGAAAATTTGATATTTTTAAAAGATATGTGAAAGGTGTGTGTGTGTGTGTGTAACATTATTATCTGATAAAAACAGAAGGCAGTTTTGAAGACATAGATGACACTTTGAATAGAAGGAATTGAGAAATAATAATATGCCATACGATTATTGAATCGTTGGCTTTATTTTTTCATTTTTTTAAATTAAACTTTTGTTATATATATATATATATATATAGTGAAATTGTGAGCTAATAGTAGGAATTGAAAAAAGTGCTAAATCGCCAAATTTAGCCCACCTTCAATACCCAGGACATAAACCTCAATCAGCGCCCCGTTGTTGGTCAAGCAAAACACAAATTGAAGCTGTCCATTTCTGGAAATGATGGACGCTAACAAGCTGGCCCCAGTGGAGCAACTCATAAAAAACCCTTCCCGCACTCCCCCGAGATAAAGGAGGAGTGAGAGTGAAAATAACAGGTGGTATGTTGAGACAACCTGAGGTGGTAAAGTTCAGTCTGCGTCAATGCATTCATCGCCTGTAACGAACATAGGCGCCTGAAGTACTTCTCAAGGCCCCCTCCCTAAGGTCTGGCCCCTTAAAAATCCAGCCCCTTTCCTTTTTTTTTCCTTCGTGGGGTTGAGTGCTAACGAGGTTGGAGATTGATGCACGGTTAGACTTGTCCATTTCTCAACTAGCCTGTCAACGGTTTTGCTAACCAAAGTGGTAGTTCCGAGGTGTCTTTTCTCGAGAATGTTGGCAGTTTTGCCGCGAAAACCATCTGCCGGGGATTTGTGGGCAGTTAAAGATAATAGTTCGTATTCTGACTCTCCCTGTTTCCTTCCCAGGGGTTGCTAAGTGTCATCTTGAAATCACTCCTCTTCCTCACTTCGATACGTACACAACAGGAGAGGGTACTGCTGGTTTGGTATTATGTAGTTGATTTGTGAGAGGAAAAGTCCACGCCTAAAAGTAACCAAATGACATTAAGTTTACTCAAACGATCCTTAAATTTGAACTTTGAGAGGGCAAAATTACAGTTAAAAAAACCGGTGAATAAATTATAAAGTCGAGCCTTAGCGAATAAATAAAAGATTAAAACGAAATCTGCTATGCGTATTTCAATGTATCTTGTCAAAATATAGCTTCTTGAACTACCAAGTACCACCTGCTCGTGCAAGTTAAATTATATTTTTATTCATTTCAATTGTTTCATCGAATGTGTCACTTTAATATTGCAAAAGATCCATAAAAACTTTGTCTCGCATTGATTGTTTAAAAAAATATCACATTTCCTATTTATTCCATTTCAAATAATCGCGTAATCAGAATGACATTGCTCTAGTTTTTATTGGCTGTAGTGATTTGCAATAATGAAAATCGATTCATTAACAATGTTTAATTTTAAATGTCTCAAACATTATGAAAATAAACAGAATCATTTAAAATAATCGGCCGAAAACATTTTAAGCCTATCTGCATTAGTGTGCGGGAAAAACAAACTGGATTCGTTACATATTTGGTGGCGAGGTAATGAAGATTTTTTGGGGAGAAATTTGGTTTTCAATGAATTTATAAAAAAATTGATGAATTAATATTTGAAAAAAAAACTGTATTAACATCAAATGACATCCACTACAAGTTTTAAAAAAATTACTTGAACTTGATTGGAATGAATTAAAAGTATTTTATTAAAGATTGAAAATTTGAATAAGATATATATATATATATATAGAATGTGAGCCAATAGTAGGAATTGAAAAATGGATAAACTAAAAATAAGTATACGATTTTTGCATGTCACAGAGAGAGAAAAAAATGTACATTTTATGACCAAAATAACTTGAAAAATGATCCACTGATGCATGACACTATCCATTAGGCATCCTAAGCAAATGACTTATTAAATCTCATTCCCTTCTTCAAATAAACTCGAAAGTAATACTTATTTATACGAACTAAAATGACATTCTATAATTGGAGAAAATATTATCGATCAGCAGAGGAATATAAATATATGCTTCGTATCCAGTAAACACATATCTCATTTCAACAACAATTTACAAAATCCCTAAAAAAGCCATTCATTGACCTCACTTAAGATACGTAAACGTTGTAAAAATATATTCAGGAAGACTATTTTTCTTCTTCCAAGACAAATCCAGTAATTGGAATCCTAATGTAGGGATCTCTTAAGTAGGGGGAGATAAAGTTCTGTCAAAAGTGATAAAATGGACACTTTTGGCGAGCTGTCTTATGTAAATAATGATCCATTTATTAGAGGATCTATTTACCGAAGATGGGAAAAGTATCTTAATCTGCTATTTTTACCTGGAGGCCACTGAAACCTGATGATTTCCAATTTTCGGTCATAAAAATATCTGGAGCTCAAATTGAGTTCCATTTTATCTCTCAAATGTTTTTGCCTAACGACTTTTTTCCTCCTCCCTCAATATCGTTTGAAGAATTAAAGGCAGAAAAAGATACTAAATATCTAAATGGTAGTGGGAATTAGAAACGTAAGTAGATTTGGTTCTACAGAGCGTAAGATAAAAACACCTGCTGTGATTTAAAGCAAAAGTATTAAGAGGGAGATCAGTATTGCCTTGAGGGGGAAACTGCATTAATGTTTTTCCATTTAAAGTATTACACCTGCCTCTTTATTATTAGATATCAGATTGGGAGAAATTATTGCGTGAATTGAACTTGTGTGAATTGTCGCGTGAAACGTAAAGCACGTTGCGCTGGATGGAATCATCGTGTTTTTGAACTTGAATATTAAAATCCAGCCATTCGCAAGAATTACATCAGATTTCGGTCTGAAAATTAAGCTATATCTATACATATTGTCAACAAAAAATGCCAAAAATAATTAAAAGTGAATGCATGAAATTAAAAGTGAATGCAAAAGTGAAAGCATGTAATATTTTAGTTTGCTTCGTTGATCAGAACTATTTTTTAACAAACGGTTTGAAGCTTAACAATTTTCTTCATTTCATGTCGCATAATTTAATTGACCTATAATCAGACAATGGACATTATTATGTACACTAAGCATGTGATTAATTAAACAGTAGAGGAAAATTGAACAGTAGAGTCATTAAACATTTCGTTTTATTGCTATTTCATTTTTATAATTTAGGAATGCAATTAATTAATGAATAATTTACATTATTATGTTCACAAAGC
>JAOUZG010031479.1:3227142-3251576 GCA_026289955.1 Argiope argentata | reverse complement strand
GGGCATAGCAAATAATAAAATTTAAAATGTACTTATAAGAAATGATTCTCAAAATATCTTCAGAATTTATTTGATTTAATTATATTAACATCCCAATCTGAAGCAACATGAGCACTATTTGGGAACGAATATAATCTGACACATTAACAAGCAGACTTCCCTACAACGTTTCTCTTAAAATTCGATTATAATCTACGAATTTGGCGTCAAATCCATATCTCAGCATTCTAGTTCAATACATTTTTGAGTAGTTAACTTTGCTTAGTTAACGGATTAATAGACAAAAATGATTCCAAAAAATTAGTTTTCGAGAATCTGGGAAGTCAAAAACATGGGCATTCGTCAAAATTACGAAGTCAAATTTCTTCAGACGATACGATATTTGTTTTTGTATTACGATATTTGTTCTTGTACATGCTTCGCATACAAAAAAGAAAGAAAAATAAATTATATTAAAAGTAATAAAAAGAAATCTACGATTGCAAATTTCTAGTTATCATGTGAGAGCATTATTAATCATTATTCGTCTTAATTAATTCAAGTCATTAATTAGTTTACCAATTTAAACCAGTTAGATGAAATAACAGCTATGATGTCATAGTTCTACGTCAGACTTTTAAAAACGCATCTGCTGTCAAAGAAGCATACGTAATAACAAAGCAATGCTGGTAAACGCAAGTCAGTTTTTTGAAAACGCACTTGGTTTCAAAGAAGCACGCGTACTAATTAGTAATGCAATATTGGTAAAAGCGGGTAAAAATATTTTTTTGGCCGTAAATTTGTGAAACATCAAAACTTCCAAACCAAAACAACATCATGTTCAAATACGATAATAATAATAATAATAATAATAAATTTTCTACAAATAATTAGTATCTACAACCAAGCTTCGAATTCTGATGATTGATTGTATGTCTCTTCAAATGCTCATGACGAATTTAACTATATAAAAACGCAATATTTAGAAATAAAATTTGGTAATACTTTAAAAGCATCAATATTATCAAATTTTAGCTTTATTCGTCATTCATGCTCAGTTCTCTATATTAAAAGGCTAAATATATATTTAAGAGTAAAATTTAGCTTATGATATCTTTAAATTGTAAATATATATAAAATCCGCCAACTGGTTAATTTTCGAGGGACAAAATTAACAGAGCTATCCTTTCTGTGTTTATGATATATTTCATTTTTCAATCATTTGCAAATTCCTGATTTTTAAAGTTGATTCAGAAACTTAGTAATTAGAATTAAGATTCAGTTTAAGATTTATATTTTTTTTCTGTGACATTTTTTAAAATCTTCTTATCCAGAACATTCTCAAATCCATGCTTATAACATATTTCTAAGTTCTTGTGCGTTATTTATTAAACAAAGATAAAAACTGAAAGAAATTTAGCATCTATTTTTACAGCAACAGCAAATTTAGTTTAGTTATATTAACATTCCGTTTTTAAAAAAACGCTAAGGCTATTTTGGGACGAACCTCAGAATTTTTGAACCATGGTGAGATGACGAGGACGACATCTTAGCAGGCACCCTTTCCATATCACACCAGGGGGAAAACGTCTGGCGAATTGAACGTGCAATAAACCCGCTTACACAACGGTTCTTCGGTGGAATCGGATCTTGAACCTGAAGCCCTCAGGTTCCGAAGCCAAGATCTTACCACCAGGCCACCGCAGACCACGACAATTAAGTTAACTGTTTGTTTGACCTTTTTTCATAAAACAAAAAGCTCTTACAAACATTGTAGGACTCTGTTCATTTGCGATTCTGCCTAGTTTCACTTGTCAAATTTTAAGTCATCATTTAATTTCTATTTCTTAGCTTTGTTATTGCTCTCAATTTTCCCCTTTCATGTGTTTTAATTTTTTGTTTATTAATTATGGTTTCATTTCCTGAAGATAAGAAAAATGGGAATAACAGCCATTGATGCTACAAATCCCAATATCTTACTTCTTTCAATTTTCAAGATTAAAAAAAAATTCACGATTGCAAATTTCTACTTATTATTATGAGAAAGCCTTGTTTTTTAAGTCATTATTTGTCTTAAATAATTTAAATCATTGACCAATTTAAACCGGTTTGGAACAATCACGAGACTTCTTTATCGATCTCTATCCCTGTATAGCGCGCGCACACACACACACACACACACACACACATACACACACACACACACATACACACACACACATATATACACACACACACACACACAATGGTATTTTTTTAAATACTTTCATTATTAAACTTTCATTAAAGTTTCGGAGTTGTCCGATTTTGAGCTGAAATAACAGCTATGATGGCATAGTTCTACGCCAACCTTTTAAAAACGCACCTGCTGTCAAAGAAGCATACATAATAATAAAGTAATACCAGTAAAAACAGGCCAAACTTTTAAAAACGCATCTGCTTTCAAAGAAGCTTACATAATAATAATGCAGTACTGGTAAATGCAGGTAAAAAAAATTCTTCAACCGATAATTTCAAGCGACCCATAATCTTTATTTTTTTGCTCGTAAATTTTGGAGACATCAAAACCTAATCAAAACAACTTCATGTTCTCACATGATTAAAAAAAAATCATAATTCTGTTTCCCAAAGTTGTGGAAAGTTTGTAGAAGCGAAAAGGATGATGGAGGAAAAATGAATTAAAATAATAATAAATAAATAAAAAAGGGAAACGTATGGCGCGCGAGAGGAAATATCCAATTCTGATGACGAAGTAAATAATCAATATTTCCTTTTATGTAATATAATTTAAATATTGACATTAACAATGTTACTATCTTGAATTCAAAAATTATTTACCATCTGTTGATAGTTTTTAATATGAAAATTTTTAAATTTCTATTTTAAATGTAATAAATGTAGTTCTTCGCTCAGACAGATTTGCAGAGTGAACTTGGCGAAATGAAATTCAAATATATTTAGGATTGTTGACGAAGATCTATGACATCATAGGCTGTTATTTCATCTCGAAATCGGTCGAGCTATAAAACTTTTTTTTGCCAGCTAGAAAAATTGGAAATGAGAGTTTTAAAAAGTTATCATTACCTTTATATATATACCTATATTTATATTACAGAGGGGTAGAGAAGTCTCATGATTGTTTCGAACCTTTTTAAACTGGTTAATGACTTAAATAAATCAAGACAAGTAACGGCTTAAAAATAACAATGCTCTCAAACGATAACTTGAAATTTACGATCGTAGATTTCATCTTGTATGTTTTGTATTAAATTATCAAGTTTGGGGCAAGTTAAAACTATATTGAGACTAGTTTAGGTGAGTGCACTAAAGCTCTAACGTCATAAAATTTGGTATATAATTTGTTTGATATAATTGATTTAAATAATATTTAGATTATTTATGGCATTGCTGAAGAGAATTTTTAATGGAATTATGTTTCACGAGCCTTTCTAACTATTGGGACTGACCTAACTATTTTGATTAGTTAGTTTTGAAAAATTTCCAGAAATTTCACGCTTGTAGCTCATCTTAGCTATCTGAAGGCCAAAACGGGTATAATTTGGACATTTTTATCCTTCAGATTGGTAGCAGAGTGAATTAGTTCCCAGTTTTTTTATTGAAGGAAAATTGACCTAGTTATTATCGATTGCAGCTCTCGGTCGCTTCCTCTAACTAGGCACAGCAGGGTGATACACTGGCAACTTGTTGCCAATCTGGGGTAGTTAATCGAAGAAATTAATTCTGAATTCTTCTAAAAAATTCCGAAAAAGTTTTAATTTTAAGGTTGTTGTGAATTAATTTTCTCCTCATGTACTAGGGAATATTAATTATCTTCATCAGGTGACGATTTTGAAAAGTTTGCAACCTCTTAAGGCCGTCTACACTTTCGTGGACAGTCTTCGATTTATGTCCGCAGGCAACCGGTAAAGCAATATTTTCGACATCGTGAGCGTTTTCAAACCAGCTTGAAAATACAGACAATATTGATGGAAATATCGCTCGCAAATTTGTAAAACCGCTTCTGTTTTAGCGCCTCCATTTTTTTTTTTTGTTATCGTAAGATAACACCCACGTTCAACAGCCATCGAAATCACTTGATTTTTTAATCCTGGCTAGCTCGCCACTTAAATTGTGGCATCCACTTAATACTTAAACCACTCAGATGATCCAGGAATAAATAGGCTGTTGTGGGATTTAACATATTTTAATAATACATAACAAAGATAAATATCACTGCAACTTTCGATGCAATTACACGACTAATTCTTCAAATGCCTTTCAAATCTTATTACGTCATTCACTTCCGGATTATAATTCTCCCAAAGGAGGTATAAAATGGGAGTGATGACTCACGCGCTTCCAAGAATATGCAACAGGAATTGTTTTCAAAAAAATCTCTTAGACCAGTACACAAATGTAAACTACACAATAAAACCAATAACCAAAATCACACAATAAACGAAATCAAACCAATACACATTGACCTTATGAATTTCTCTGTCGATAACTCCTTACTTAACAATGATTTTTAACTCTGAGAAATAAAAAAAGCAATTCACAGAACAATAAACTCTCCCTGCTGTTGAAAATATCCCCGCTATTTGATTTAAACGTCTTAATAACAAGCAACTCCATATTATTATGAAACATCTCTCAAACCAAACAAAGATAAATCCAAAATTTCCTCTTGCCGACCAATTACTCTCACCTCAGTTTTCTCAAGAATCTTTGAATCTACTATCGCTCAATACATTTCAAAATACCTCATTTGCAATTAAAAAATTACACAACTTTCTGCATGGTTTCATCCCATTCCAGTACTACCATATTGCAATATATAAAATTTATTCTAAAATCTCAGAAGCTTAAGAACAGAAAAAATACTTTGTTGGTATAAACCTTTTATTTAAAAAGCGCTTATGAATCAGTTTACATTGACGACTTAATTTCTAAATGTTTGTTACTTAAAATAACAGGAAACATGGTAAAACTGATCCTTAACTTTCTCCAGTAGAGAAAAATCCAAATTCGCTGGAGAGGAGCACTTTCCAGTGTTAAAACGTTGAACTGGGGTTTACCACAGGGGAGTGTCCTCTGGACCATTCTTTTTGTTATTTTCATGCATGATTTCCATGAAACTATGGATGATGGAATTGAATATGTACTGTTTGCTGATGACATTTTTGTATATTGTCCACCTAATTCCTGGAATCTATCTATAAAAAAATACAGAATACTATGGAAAGCCTTTACAAATGGTGTAAATCTGTAAATTAGAAATCTCCCCTGAAAAAAAAACTGAACAAAAGAACAATCCAAAAAAAGTAAAAAATTACCACACGTTTTTTATGCTGCTTTTGCTATACAATGGAATCAATCTATCAAATTTCTTGAAGTTCAATTTTCTAAAACAAAACTTGAATATTCTAAAAAATCTCAGGAATCGTACCCTAAAAAAATAAATGGTCTTAAAACAATAGCATCGAAACACCATGGGATCAGGACTAAAAAAAACCTTATCAATATGACAAATAATACCATTTTTAGTTTATTTTATTATAGGTAACCATCATTTTCAAATTTTCCGATACATTGTTTATAACATGTAACACTATCCAAACCACAACCATGAGAATTGCATTGAGTCTTCCATTATGGACTCGTAATATAATTCTCTTATAAATTGCTTCCCAGATAATCTTATCCAGGTAAATTTCACTAGCTACTCAAATCTTAATCAGGCAAATGAGCAATGGCTTACACTCCACAGTTAAACATGAGCACTTCCATAGTAAATAGGATATCCAATTATGCATCAAAGTCAAGAAGTCAGTTTTTCACACTCCCAAATAATACTGCCGAAAATAAATATTGCCCTAAATCATTTTATCACTCTTCCAGAGGCACCCTCAATAAACTCAGATAACCTTGAAATCTTACTCTCCGTCAATGAATCCGAACGAAAAAAATTCACCCCTTTCGAGAAAAACAATTTATTTAAAGAATTCATACAAAATAAATTACCTCATCACTTCACTATTACCACTGGGGGCGCTGTGGTCTAGTGGTAAGGTCACAGCTCATGAACCTAGGGTTTCAAGTTCAAGACCTGATTCCATCGAAGAACCGTCGTGTAAGGGGGTCTGTCGCCCGCTAAATCCGTCAAGGCAAAAGTTTCTCCCACTGGTGTGGTGTGGAGTGATGTGGAGAGGGGATGTCAGCTCAGGTGTCATCTCCGCCATCTGACCACGGTTCAAAATTACAAGGTCCGTTCCAAAACAGCGGTAGTGTTGCTTAACAACGGGACGTTAATATAATAAATAAACTAATAACAATGCATTTAAAACAACTCATCACATTGCTGGATTTGCGGCGCTAGCTTCATAAGCCAGATAACATATACGTTATCGAAGTCGACTTTTGCTGTAGGGGTTATGTTACTCGGCTACTGGCCCTAGCGTCGCAGGTTCGTATCGTCACTTTCATTCGGTACATTTGTAATCTTGGCAACGCAGCCTCACGCAACAGTCGTGACGCCATCTACCCGCAGCAAAAACAAACAAAGTCGTCAAAACTCACTTGACGCAAGAAAGCAAATCAAAAGTCGTCAGACGCACTTGACGTAAGCAAGCAGCAACTCGCCATAACACTTGGCGCTGTAAAAATCGTTCGTCCCTCCGCCGACTCACTGGTAGGGGAGTACTGTGGCGCTACCTTCATAAGCCAGATAACATCTGCGATACCGAAGGCGACGTTTGGTGTAGTGATTATGTTACTAAACTCGGCAGGTTCGTATCGCGACCTTCATTCGGTACAGATTCTCTTCCAAATAGAAATTTACTTTCAGAACACAGCCAATAAATTTCCTTTTTACCACAAAAAAACTTGCAATAGCCGAAGTATTGAATTCGCGAAGTTATCCCTTCAAAGGATTGACTAATTATTATCGACAGCTATTCAGCATTAGCAGCACTTAAAAGCATCTCTTTTGATAATCCTCAAAAATCATCCAATTAATTGCATCCAAAGCTTATACTTTAATTTAAAAAAGTATCTTTAATGTGAATACCCCATCACTCAGGTATAATTGAATGAAGTTGCAGATCACTTGGCCAAAGAAGTCTCGAATCATACACTTTACAGAAATTGGGTATCACTGAAGACATCGCTAATAACCTTATAGAAGCAAGTTGTCAGATCACAACTATAAAAACAGTAAAACTTGTACCGATTGAAGGTCGCGATATGAACCTGCGACGTTAGGGCCAGTAGTCGAGTAACATGGCCATAGCACAAAAGTCGATTTGGATATCGTAGATGTTATCTGGCTTATGAAACTAGCGCCACAAACTGCTGTTTTTATAATAACAACTATAAAAACCAAATATTTCAGTTATCTTGGAGATTTACCTAGCATTGAAGCAGAGGTAGCGATAGCAGGAGGGGGGGCTAGGGAGGCAATTGCCCCCTGTCGGTAAGATAGTTAGAGTTTCATCGGCTAAAATGTTAACCATTTTAGGATGGTTGTAGAGAGCTGCGCATTTAGGTTTTCTCCCTAAATTTTGACCAGGAGATAGATATTGGGTAGTGGTCACTATCAAAAGAAGATTCAATAACATAACAAGTAATTTGACTATAAATATCAGGAAAAACAATATAAAAGTCTAATAACCATCCCTACTTAATGAAATTAATGTGGGGATGCTTATCTTTAAAATATATATTGGGAATTGGTTAACCAGTCAACAAGACTGTTTCTAAAAGCAGAAGAATGTTGCCCCCCCCAAAAGGGTGGCGAAGGTTAAAATTCGGAGGAGGCGATAGCAAAGGGGCTAGGGTGGCAATTGCCCCCCCCCGTTGGCAAGTTGTAGAGAGCTGCGCATTATCGAATATGATTATCTAAAAACCTGCTTGAAATTAATATATTGTAAACAATCGAAATATTCAAGCAATGGTTAAATTGTTTAGACTATATTTGGCAAAATATTGATAGGGTGGTGGCCGCAATATGCCGCATTTTCATAAACAATTTTTGATGGATCTAAAAACTTTAAAAAAAATGGATGTCGAAGACATATGGTAAGCAGATTTTCAGACGTCTGATTCATATGTCGTTCATTCAGCTTATAATTTGTACTACTTTTGACAATATAACCGACAAAGGTGATGAGCTAATTTATTGACAATTTTTGATCAATCGACTATAAACTCAATGCAACGAATGTCGAAGAAGTTTGCAGATTTCCGACATTTGATTAAATAGTCGTTCATTATAATTTGTACTTATTTTGGCAATATATCCGACAAGTGAATGAGATATCGTATAACATTTTTTTTTTACAATTGTACAATGAACAATGAAAGGAAGGGCCAGTATCTGAATATAAAAAAGAATCTAAATAATATTTGATTTTCTTTAATTAAATATAAAATTAACTATTTTGAATTATTTTGAAGCCAAATGAGAGATATTGTGCTTGCCCCCCTGTCAGATTTGTCTTGCCTCCCCGTCGGCAAATTCCTGCCTCCGATTCTGCATTGAAGAGCTCTCTACCTGGACAAAGAACCAAAGAGAGATATGATGTAATTTTAGCCAGACTCCTTTCCAGGATGATCATCGCTCCAAATTTACTAAATATTTTTAATCTTCTTAATGACAGCATTTGATACGATTATGATAAAATCATGATATAGAACACATTATTCTTTTTTGCAAAAAATATGATGCACCCAGAAACAGTCTCCAATTAATTAGCCAAAACAATATAAGAGTTATGAAATATTTCAATATTACTTAGATTGCTTTATTACAGCATTGCTGGTTTTATTTTGTTTTCTCTTTCCAGTTGGATTGATCTGTTATTTTTTCCACTTCTCATTTTTTTTTCTTTTCAGATGTTGAAGATATATGTTTTAGCATCAAATTAATCTTCATTAGCATATTTTTTTCTCGATGATCTCTTACGTATTATTTGTTTTCATTGAGAGCACCAGTTATTAATTATATCTACATTTGCATTACTTTTCCTTTTGAATTTTTTTTTTTCGTTTGTCAAAATAGTGTAGAGTGAACATTTTTCAACCAAGTAGTTTATAAATGGTAATTACAGCCTTTATTGCTCCATAACACATTTACACCAAGTTTCAAGAAAGCTTAATTTTGCGTCTAAAACTAATCTCAAGTATTGATACTTATTTACAAAGGGAAAGGGCTGGGCGAAAATTTGAAAATGCATGATCTAACCATTATCAAATTTTTGAGTAATGCTATTTGGGTTGCATTTATTTGGATTATTTACCAGTCGACGATGAGCCAGCACTGTTGTTGTTGTTGTGTCAAATGGCACTTGTCATGGACAAGCCCGCTGCTGACCCAGCAGCAGATTTAAGCCGAATGAAACGTCTCTTGTATTTGAGTAGCGCCAAGCGATAGCGCTAGCGCCAAGAGTACGACTTTGGTACCCACTCACCACATTTGCTAGCACAGCCCCTTTTTACAGGGGGGCACAGTCACACATCTCACAGATAGCACACAGAAGAACAACCATGACCGAATCGGGACTTCCTGAACACGAGGAAGACGCGCTATTCTGCGCCAGCAACCAGCGTCAGCACTTTAATACCGTTTTATGTATCAAAGATCTAAGTCAGTTGTGATGCTATGAATGTGAACGAACATTTTCAGAAAGTATCTGCTTCCTTCAGGCCGTTCACATAGTCGATGATTCGTTCTTTTCGAGCCGTTATTTCACGATGTTTGTGACGTTCACTCTACTACCGGCTTTGTTTGTTTGGGGATAACAGCTGTAGCAGCTATAAATCTTACTTCTTTCAAGTTTACCGGCTTTGTAAATAAAATGCCTCTGCGAGACAAACTTTAAATTGTTTGTTTCAGAACAATTTTTTGTTTTTTAATTGTAAAAAAGCTGTGTAGTTGTTTAAATTTCCCTTGCATAATCTTCTAAACATGGATACTTCAGATACCAACGACGAAATGTCTTGTGAAGTAAATATCTCTGCCTTACCTGCTAGCCTAGAAGGATAGTAATATATTAATCAGACAGAATAGTAATATATTTATTTTTATTTCAGAAATTTAATGTTTATTTGATTTTTCTTCTTTCATAGTATAGAGATCCTCTCTCATAGAGCTTAGGACTCTAGGGCCTCTCTACATAGTACAAACGTTTTAGACCTTACTGACTTCAAAAATCACATTTTCAGAAAATGTCTATATTTACAAAAATAATTTAAAAACGATTTAAGCTAGACATTAGAAATTTGGTGTACGATCATGGTCTTTACACTAAATTTGCAGATTTTTATAGAATTTTGACTAAAATCTGTTAAGTACATCAGTTCTACTATTTGAAAGTAAGGTAACACAATAACTACAAACTTATAAATAAGATCCAGTAAACAGATGTAACATCTATAGTGTAAACACCTGTCAAATGTTGAGTTAAATCCATTTATAAGTTAAAAGTATGTTGGTCTGTACTTTACGTAATAAGTAAATGCGATAATTTTAAAATATATATCAAATTTGATATGAGAATATGTGACTGCTAGTGCAATTTTGAATCAATTTTTTTACTTCAATCAATTGCAAAAAACATGTCTAAAACACAAATTTGATTTTTGAACATTATTAAAGCACTCTGAGGATTAATCATCAAATAGCTTGCTGAAGATGGCATGATAGATTCAGTGAAAATGCTATATTCATGCCAGAAGTTAATACTTCATAATTATTGTATGCCAGTTCCATGTAAGGCATTCTCTAATGTGAAAATTTTATTAGAGAGATGCAAGAAAGTTTTGGGGAAATCACCTCTATTGGTTTATTGATGTTTCTGCTTAACTCTACTAAGTTTTGGTAATATTTAAAAGTTTTTCACTTTGAAAATTGATAAATTATTTCAAACTTATTATTATTATTATTTTGTCTACTGCATTTCATATAGCATTGTTATCTCAAGAGAACATTGAAACCAGGAATTTATTTTTTCATGGAAATGAGAAAGTATTAAGAAAAGTATTTTTTTTTAAAAAAATTGATATTATTTGAAAAACTTAATAGTTCCTTTTTATTCAAGTTGAAAATTTGCAGAAATTATCAGACCTATTCTTTTTACATTTTATAAAATATTAACATATTTTATATTTTAAAATTAGAATTTTTCTTTCAAAGCTATTTCACTATTTGTTCTTTTTAAACTTTTCATTTTTCTATTATAGATGCTTCACAATTACTTCTGGGATACTCAGTATTCAGTACTAATCTTTGATTTGGTTTTAATAAGTTAACACAATAAACAAGAGGGTGTTATCATATGTTTATAAAGAATTCATTGTCTTTCTAATTTAAGACAGTTGCAAAGCTTGAATTTTAAATCATAAATGTAGATTATGCACTAGTCCTAGTCTTGATAAATACTTCTTATAACTTTTTATTAGTTCAATATCATTTTCACCATATATTTACATATTAATAACATAAAATGGATAATTTCTCATCAATTTCTTGATCTAATAATGCAATTGGACATATTGATCAACTTAGTTAACACAATTAAACATTCTTTGTCAAAATTATGCATATTAACTTCTTATTAACTCTTATAAAAGCCATTTTTTCTGTGTAATATCTTAAATTTTTGTTTAACAAAAGAAAAAGCTTATTAATCATTGTAGAACCTAGAATATAATTATTCTTTTATTCTTAATTATTCTTAATTATTCTATAATAATTTTATTATTATTATTATTATTATTATTTATACCTTGGAATTAAGGTCTAAGACTGCTAAATTTTGTTGATTCTTTATATTTGTAAAAACTTTTACTTGTTGTTTGAAATTTTAATTGCTATAATAGTAACAATATTTTCAAAATGTCGTGATGTTCTTCATTTTTTTATAAAACATAAAATTTTTTAGACATTTTTATTTAAATTACTACATTCAAAAATATTGCAGAAAATTTAGTGTCTTATGAGTTTATTTTAAATTTCATTCAAAAAATAAAAAGGCAAGTATTAAAAGAAAAGGATACTTATTATCATTTTCAATTTTTATAATAGGAAGGATGGAGGTTTATTATCTGGTGTATGTTCCTGATTAAATTCTTAGCTTGTGCCAGATTAACAAAAGTCAAAAACACGAATATCACAAGATCAATTTCTATAATAGTTTGCTAAAAAAATAAATAAATAAATAAATAAAATACTACAAATTTGGAGATTGGCAATGAAAGGCTGGTGATCTTTGAATAATTTGTCTGTTATCTTTGTAAACAGCAATTTTTATTTTTACATAATTTAGAAATAGCCAAATGAGCCTGGAACGGTTTAAATAATCAAATTGAAGAAAAGATTTGAAAACTTCAACTTTTTATTTCTGGATTTTCAGCTCTTATTATTTCAGGTTAAAATTAATTTGATATTTTAGTTTAAAAATTGGAAACGTAGTACAATTCAGGTTTAATAAAAGAAGAAAAAAAAAAGCCAAGTGTTGTTTTTTTTACCCAATTATAAAAAATATATTCAGGTTTATAAATATTTATCATGTGCTATATGGTTTAATGTTTGAAATTGCCAATTATTAAAAAAAAAATCGGGCGGGGGGGGGGGAGGTTGTTATTTGGTTACTGTTAATTTATGATCAATTTATTTTTTATATAGGTACATATTTAATTGAAGCCTCATTAGGATATCCCATTATATATGAAAGAACAATCTTTAAATTTTATAATTAAGCGTTATGTTCTTAATAGCAAAATTAATGCATGATAATATGCTAAAACCAAAACATTTTATATATTAACTATTTACATCACTAATATATTTTTATTTCATTATAATAGTTATTTATTAATGTTTTAATGATTAAAATATTGTAATTGTTTAAATCTCATTTGTACTAAATTTATGAAAAGTAATTTGTTTTAAAGCAAAGAATATCTTGACTATGCACAAACTTTTATTTTTATTTGTTTTAATTATGTTAAGGGGTTTTTTTCTGATATTTCTGTTGCTTTCTTATTATTTAGAAATCGAATACTTTATGTAATTATGTCTTCTATATGACAATAAAATATTTTTAAAATTTTATGTTAATCAATCAATTAATTATACTTAATAATTTTATTTGACTTGGAAAACCATCTTTGGTAATGAATTTTCGAAATAATTAAATTTAAGATCCTTAATACATTAAGAAAAAATTATAAAATTTGTTAAAGTTTAAAATGCCAAATATATGATCTATTTATTTTTACAGTCCTTAGATTTACTTTTTACAATTTTCTGATTACATTGCCAAATAGTGGCATTTTCCACGTTTCTTTGGCAATTTTCAGGATGTAATATCTTGATAATGGTTTTATGTAAAGATTTTCAGATTGCACTTAAATACTAATTCTAAGTTGGTGCCAGTTTTGTAAAGAAAAAAAAAGTGTTGAAAATAAAACAGGAGTTTTAAAAATACACTACTGTTTACTGTACAGAAATATAAATACGAATTTTTAAAAATAAATAATTTAAACTTTAAAACAAAATTATTATAATCATAAAGTTAGGAAGGCATTAAAGAAATTAATATGCCATATTTATAATTCAAAAAATTGAATGAAACTAATATCACAAGAATGCTATCAATTCAAAAATTTTTACCCTATAATTTCGATATTTTTATTTTAATATGTATGTTAAAAAACAAAAATATTTCATTCTTTTAGACTTGTCAAATCATTTATTGAAAATTTATTTTATTTAAAATTAAATGTTTAAATTAAGAATTAAAGATATTTGGGGCATATATATATATTTATATAAACAAATAAATCCTTTTCAGGATAGAGATATTTCTATAGAAGAATTTTGGAGAACTGAGATTCTAGGCTCAATTAAATTGGTGAATGATGTAGACTTAATTGTAAATTCAAATAGAAATCTTCAGTACTCAACTGCACTGGCAGAATTTAGCAAGTATGTTTTTATTATCCTCTAGATTTTACATTTTAAAATAAATTTTATTGTAAATAGTATCTTTTATTTTTTATTATTTTGTTTCGCTTTAAAAAATGTGAAGTACATATTTTTTTTTCAATTTAATTATTAAGAGTAGTTCAACTTGTATTAATACTGTTATTTATATATATATATATATAATAAGTTAGCCTATAGTGTTCTGTTTAAGGAATTAATAGACTGCATGTCATCAAATTAGTACACTTATTCATATTATTTTTTCAAGAATTTCATCTTCAAGAAGATTTTGTAAAATCATGGCCTTTTTGCTTAAAAGATTAAATTATTCTTGTCAAAAGAAGTCAAAATGAGAACTTTTCTATAATTTTTAAATTTTTCTAGGTTTTTAATAATTTAATTTTTAAAAAAAATATTTGGAATAATATTTCTACAATTTTTTTCCCGGTAACTTTTTAATATACTACATAAAATAAGTAATATATTAATAAGTTAATAGGTATATATCAAAAGGTTAATAAATATGGATTTTCTTTTGCTGATGATATTTGTAATTATTTATTTTTTATTGGGAAATGCAAAAGAAAATTCTTAAAAATTCTGAATAATTTTGACTTAGGATCTGCGGAAAAAAAAATTACTGCTGATTTTAAAACTAATTCAATATCAGGTTGCATATATATAAATTTTAGGGCATTGCAAAAAACTTCATTTTTTATACTTCATCAAAAAAATTTTTAAGAAAAGCATCATCAGTTATTTAAAAAAAATATTATATAAGCAAAGATACAACAAGAAGAAAATGAATTAAAAGTTTGTGTTCAATACCATAAAATCTATCCAATTTACCTGTAATTTTTACAAATTTCATTAACATACTCTAAATTATTTTTAAAAAATGCTTAAACTTGTTAAAATAAAATATCATGCTTTTCTAATAATATATATATAATATTAAACACTAATGTACACTGTGCTGAAATCAGTCTTACTGCTTATTGCAATATGGCAAACAGATAAGTGTTAACCAATTATCAAACAAAAATTTCAGATTGTTTCATTGAATATTTTTACACTGATACGACAGTATTTAATTCAGTGTGGCACTAAATAATGAAACTGTGAAATTTAGTGAAGCCCTAATACAAAGAAAAACCTATGAATGATCCATGTTTTACAAACTATACTTATGTCCAGAAATTAAGGATAATTTAGAGTCACTCGCAAAATTGAACTCTAAAATACCCATATTAAGACTATATTAAATTTAACTATTATAATTCCTCAAAAATTAAGATAATTCATTCTAGTAACAATTTTATAAATGTCATACAACATTGTTGTTGTAACAAAAAAAAAAAAATATGTATATATTATATCACAGATTGATGCTGCCATAAACTATGAGAAAACAGTGAAAAATTGAATCTTTTTAATAATCACATGGTTTTTGGAATCATTTTCTAGTTTCATATTTTTTTCATTTATATTTTACCATTTATTACAATTTGACTTATTTTTCAACAGAAATAAATAAAAATAAATAAATAAATCTAAGCTGATAATTCTTTTCTCTCCTTGCCAGCTCATTTGTAGGAAGGCTAAACATGAATTTTAATGTAACTTTTTTTATTCATAAAAAAATAATTGATTATATTTGATGGATGTATTCTATATATTGAATGCTATGGATATCAAATGCTGAATTGTAGAAAGAATTTTTGTTTTAAAATTATTCTAATTTTAAGAATATTTAAAACTGATATATATTATCATATATGAAAAGAAGTATAAAGTTAAAGGAAAGAAGTATTCTTTGTTACAAGGATATATTTTATAGATTTACAGATTATATTATGCGACCATTATATAGTGATGATTATGGATCTCTTTGGATACCAACATTTAGGATTTTGTACTTGCTCTTGTTACGTAACAAAGGAAAGTCTGAAGGTAAAATTCTTATGATAAATCTTGAAATGTATATATTCTGAACGTTCTCTGTTTTACTTCAACAATTACTTTTGTAAATTTTAAAAAGAAAATTTTACGAAATGGCATGATTTTAATTAGAGATACTTGTTAAATTAATTATTTATTCAACTATTATGAAACTATTTATTTTAACATGATTATTTTCTGTAATTAAGAAAAATGCTGTAAATCATCTAAAGAATAATATTTTATCTTGTTTCAGCCAATAAGGTACTTCTGCAAAAACTGTTGAATGTGACTTTTTAAATTATCTTCTGGGTTATTAGTTGAAATCAGTAAAACATTTTTTTGCATGTCAATTTTTTTAAAGCTTTTTGATAATTTTGAAGGGAAAGGAAGGTTTCTTAGCATTCAAGTTAATATTTAATAAGAATAATTGTGGTCCATTTATCCAAAAAGTGTGTGGAGGCTCTAAAATATTATAAAGTGAACCATTTGTGCATAGTATTGCCAATAAATTTATTTTTGTTTAGTTTACTTCAAATTATTAAATAACAGTCAACATGTATGTAAACAAATAAAATTAAAGAAAGAAAAGTAAGCATTAAAATTTTTTTTAATGTGGTATTACAGATTATGTTAAAAATAGTTATGATTGATTCCGTAATTTGTAAGCAATTGTAGCAATTAGAAAACTTAAAAAAGTTACTCTCTTTAATGAGAATTGATGCGATTAATTTTATTTATTTTTATATCTTCCATTATGAAAAGCTGTGGGAAAATGTAAATTTCCACCCTTTTTTTTCAGCTAAATGTCCCATTTGCAATTTTATCAAAGATTTTTAATTTCCTCAAGACATATCCTAGGAAGTTTAAAATTCATTCAAAATTGTTGTAGTTATCATGTTAACCAGAGATCATGGATAAGTTGTTGCATTCATTTATATACTTTCTTCTTGTATATTATATATGGCATAAGTTTGATACATTCAGGACAAAAAGAAGCATTTTTTTTTTTTTTGAATTTCATTAAAGTTACCATAAGAAGCAAGATTTTTACAGTCTTAGATGGGATGCATTTGCCGCATAATGTTTCTGTTCTCATTTGCATGACTGTACGTGTAATGCATGTCTGTTTTTTCGACATATATAATGTCTCCGATCATAGACGTCGGCACATTTGAGAATGATGCTTTCTCTACTGAGAGGCATCGCATAATAGCAGCTAGACATCTACCATCTACCGGCAATGCAACTAACTGATAACTCCATTTCTCTTATCTTTTATTTGTGCCTCACCGAATTACTTGTGTCTATACATTCCTGTTAAATAAATTATTGTTACAATATCTTGTATCTACCATTAAAGTTTGTACCATGAATTGGGGACCATCCTGTCTAATATTTTTAACATAAAAGATTCTACTTGTATGAAATATAACATTCAACTTTTTTCTAAATTACATTTTTTTTTTTTTTTTAAAAAGGAAGAAATCAAAGAAATTTAATAGTGCGTGATTTCTTAAATTCTCCATCTCAAATTTTATGATAGGTTACTAAAAAACTTTTAGACAAATGTTTTAATACATGTTTTTAGCATTGTAACTATCAATTTAAATGTGTTTACAAAATTGAATACAAAGAGGAATCAATTTCAACTGTTAATAACTATAAGCAACAACTGAAAGCAAGTTGTCAGGTTTTCAATTATATTAAAAAAATATCAATTTATATTAAAAAAATATTTTTCAATATGAATAAGTTATAATAAATTTTATTTAAATGCTTCTTTCCTATGTTTTGGCTATTTAAATTCTATTTAATCAACACCTTTAGGTTGTTTTTTGTTTGCTTAATGTAAGAAAACAGTTTTTAAATAATAAATATTTAATTAATTTAATTGCCATGTTGTCTTCTCTAACATCTTTAGATATATTTCATAATAAATGTCTTTGTAAACAAAATTTTTAAAAAATCTGTAAAGGAGGAGGGGAATTATTGCTTTAATTTTTTTTCTGTTGTTATACTTTTTAAATGTTATAAGTGTTGTAATTTATTGAGCATCTTCCAAACATTTGTAAAAAACAAACTGTATATATTGTGAATTCTAACATTTTAAAATTTTGCTTATATTGCATGATCTATATACTTTTTTTTATCGTAGCTTTGAAATTCTTTGCAAGTTCCAATAATATTTTCCCACCTCTTGTTGATGATTTATTACAGTATGAAACTTGTGAAGATGCAGAGAATCTTTTAAAAAGGTATTTATATATATGCACATATATATTATATGACAGGAAACAAATTTTCCCCACAAAAAGAAAAAAAATTGGAGCAAAGCGCACCTTAAGTTATAGAACTGGGCTTCATGTGCGGCTTTTGTTTAGAGTTATTTTTAATTGAGAAAATATATGTAGTCTATCAGATTCTTTACATCAGCTAATAAAATTAAAGACATGATGATTCATAATATTCTATTTAAAGCTTATAGTTAATAATTTTAAATTATATTTTATCTTTAATAGTTCATATTTCTATTATATGCACATATGTAGGAGTGTATAATATTTTCTCATGAGGAATGGAATCATAAATAGATTTTAAAAAACTTAAAGAGAATTAAGAATGAAGTATCATTTATTCAACAATTATTTATGACATGAAAATTTTTGTATTTGAAGTATTTATATGCTGATTAGAATTACAACATTGAAAGATAAATTATTTAAAATGAACTTATCGTTTGAAAGATTACTAATATGATTTTATAGATTTCAACCTATTTTTAATAATTCATATGATAAATCTCAGAATGGATATCCTTGTTTTTAGATATGATATGGGTTAAAAAGTGTCAAGTTTATGTTTTTTTTTAAAAATATTTTCTTTCAGTGTTATTAAACAATATTAAACCGCTCCGTAGAATTCAAGTGATGATTCCACATTTTTTTAAATGTCATAAACTTAATTACAAAACCCCCAATTACGATTATTTTGAAAAATGGGGAACTTCATCTCATTTGGAGTGATGCCTTTTTTTATTTATCAGTTTTATTTTAAGACATTTCAATATAAACTTTGGTTATTCAAACTTAATCTGTTCTTTTTGTTAATGGTTTTTGCCGTAACATCCATAATTTGATGATTCATCAACTGGAAGAATCCATAGTTAATGGATGTGTTCAAAATCGAACTCATCTCAAATTTAGGAAACAATTGAATCAGTATATCAGTGAGTAGGATAATAAAATTTTTGAAGAAATAGGTTGATCATGAAGGATTTCTGAACATTGTGTCTTATCTTTTTGACAAGGAACTATAGCACATCTTTGTCATGTCAATCTTCACCTAACATCCGTAGGCATTGTAAGTAGGCTTTGTGATCCATAAAATTCAAAACCTTCTGTTCATATTATTGTTTGTAGACTTTTAATAGCTTAATGAATGAGAGATTCATCATCAAGAAAAAATCAAACTTTTACTTAAAAATAGAAATTTTCATGTGGAAAATGTACAAAGACTGGTCCAAGAAAAAGTGTGAAGTTGTACTTTTGAGTGATTGAAAACAAATATGTGATATTTGGTGTGGATGGGTTACAATGTATCCTTCATCCTGAAAGCATTCATTTCTGTTCCAATAATGAATCATGGGATGTAAAAATGTCATGGTTTGAGGGATATTCCTCTTTGCTTTCCATAGCCCCCTGAGGCAAATTCAAGGAATAATGAATAAGTTTCAGTATTAAGATATCCTTGAAAAAACGATGTATCAATATTCAATCAATTCTAAAAGAAAATTTCATACATATAGACATATGATGTTTGCAAGCATGACTTCATATTGAAACTTATCCATGGTCATAGTTTCATTTTTGTAAAGTACAATGATCAGAACTGGTTCTTCTGCCATCAACTAACCTTCCTTAATTGCCAAACCCTGTTCCCTGATATTAACATTATTGAAGGGAAATGAGTCAGTTTGAAGCATTGCCTTGTAGTAAGAAATTTAAGGAATCAAATGAAATGAGCTCTTAAACTAGAAGAATGGGTAAATCTCTCTTACTGTCATCCAAAATTTTCTTGACTCAATGCCAAAGATGTTAGTGAACCAAGTATTGATAAGTAACTGTTAATATTTTCATAGATCCTGGTAATTTTGTATATTTTCAACAGACTCCTTGTTTAATTTTGCTTATGTTGAATTTAATAATTAAATTTTGATTTTCAATTAATAAATTTGCTATTTGAGTCATCATTTGTTTATATGTCAAACACCTATAAGTACTCATTGTGTAACAATTTCAGACAAAAAGAATCATTTTTGGATGAGTTAGAACCAAAAAATATTAACTTAAACCTTTTTTTAATTGTATTGTACCCTTAATTTTTGATAAATTTGATTTCATAAAAATATATTACAATTGAAAATTTTAGACAAAAACAAATTCTGAATTTGGATTGTGAATATTTTCATGTGAATAAGTGTAGAGGTTGTGATATATATATATATATATATATATAACATTGCTTCTAAAATAATTTTGGAATAAAGCATTTTATTCAAAATTACTGTCACTTATAGACTAAATTCTTTATTTATCACTAACACTTTTCTGTCTTGTTTCATTACACGTGTGTATTTTAAAATATTGAAAGATCTTCTACCCATAATATTCTCTTCCAATCGGAACAGTTTCAACACTCTGTACTTCAGTAAATAAATTATTATACTAAAACAGTATGTTATGGAACCTTAATTCAAATAAGTCTACAGGTCAAATCTGGTAGGACAGAAAAAGTAGGAATACTACCCTATTGGCCGTTCTATTTTAAAGTCTTACACAGCTCTCAGGGGAGGCCTACAGTGTATCTGGTAGTACAATTGGGGAAATCTTCTAATATTTTATCTTTGTCTTAAGTTTTTAAAAATATTTTCATAAAAATATTCTAATATATTTTAAATCTGGCTATATTTAAGGTGGGATGTTTTGAGCATGTAATGCCTGTTGTCATATGATTAAATTTTTTTCCTCTATCGATCAAAACTGTTCTACATTTTTTCTAGCCGAACATGTTCTGACCTCTTCTTTAGTTTTGACCTTTGCTTCCTTTAGTTATAAATTAGTCAGTATAATACAATGATTATGGGGAAATTATTCTGTAAATGGTTGCCATTTTCTTTGCAATTGCATTCATACATTCAATGCATGTTAACTGTTGCAGTGAACAATAAATATTTAGGTGCTCATTAAAACCATTGATTCATTTTTTGCATGAAATAATTTCTGTAGCTCAAATATGTTTATATGTTGAAAAATAATTAAAAAAAAGATTAAAACAAAATCTGCTATGCATATTTCAGTGTATCATGTCAGAACATCATTTCTTGAACGGCCAAGTGCCATGTGCAAGTTAAATTTTATTTTTATTCATTTTAAATGTTTCATTGAATGAGTCACTTTAATATTGCAAACAATCCAAAAAACTTTGTCTAACATTTATTGTTAAAAAAAATATCAGGTTTCCTATCTATTTCATTTCATATAAACCATAATTTTAAAAAATCCTATTTTGTATGTTTTTAATTATTGTCATTGCATTGTTCAACTGTAATGCAAATTTTTAGTTTTAATTTAAATAAGAAATGGAGATAAATATATTTATTACGTTTTCATTAATTAATATTGTTTTGTCTTAGTTAGGTATTGAGCTTTTTTTATTAGCAATTGGATTAATTTATAAAATTATTAAACATTAAATATCTTAAATTTTTTGTACTTCAGTTATCAAAATATAGTTATTTATTTTCTTTGAATTTAAAACAAATAAGAAAAGTTCATATAAAGAGTCTGTTTTAAAAATTAGTTTCAATATTATTTTCTTTAAAGTTTCAAACACTTCATTTATTTGATTTTAATAGTTTATCAGTTAAATTTAGAAGCTCTTAAAAATACTAATATATAGTTTATCATATTGAGACCCTATTTATATTCTTTAGTTGATTTTTTGTAGAGCTTAGAATTTTTTTTAAAAGAAATATAAGAAACGATAAAAATATCAAACTCAAATAACTTATAATCAAAAAGGTATTTGAATAAAGAATTGCAAACTATTTTGTTCCATTCAATTTTTATGCTTAAAATATTTTATTGTTTTTATTAGTAGTAATTTTTATTCTTCTAGTTTATCTTTATGTATGATAGAAACCAATGTACTAAAACCAATAAGTGAAATTAGCTAGAATCTTTGTATCCATTTTTACTTAATTCTATATACTACTAAGAATATAATCTAAGAGGTCATTAATACTGGTAAGTTATTGTTCAGTTCATTCAGTATATAGATCTTGTTATATTTGATAATTTTGGTGAATACAAAATTAATTTGATCTTTTTAGAAATTAATTCGTTGTAATCTAGATAAATATTGGATAAATATAGGAATTCAAAATTTTGTTAACTATTGTTATAACATTAATTTGCTTTTTTATTAAGTATATTTGATTTTAATATGAATATCTGTAAAAAATTTTCCATTAAACAAAATGAATATGAATTAAATTATTCTAAAAATGGGCATTTTTTTCCAAATTTGTATTATGTAATAGTTTTTTAGAATATATCTTTTATTTACACATCAATATTTTAGTATTTAATCAAATGCAAAATATTTAATGTATATAAAAAAATTTTAAGACTTATGAACTTTGAAGTATTGGAAATTTTAAATTCTCATTTCTATTTGTTTATTGTTAAAGAGTAAAAGCAATTTCCTTATTTATTATCCTTGTATATAAATTTCTGAAAATTAATTGTTTATGGACCATTTTTAAAATTTGCTAAATTTTTCAATTTTTTAGTCAATCCAGAATCACAGTAGAAATTACAAAAAGAGCCTACAGGTCTTTATTGAATTGGATTAAGGTAATAAACTAATTTCTCTTTTTTGAAATTGATATTTGTTTTTAAGTTTGAATTACTAAAAATATAATTTTCATCATGATTTATTCCTTGAAATTTATATTTTTATAGATCCAGTAACTTGCAATTCTGAAAACTCCCCTAATTGTAAATTTTAATTATTATTTTTTAAACCCATACTTTTAAATAAAGGGTTGGATATTTGTAATCAGCTGAATATTTTACTTATTCATCTTAAAATTGCAAATAGCTTTCAATTTTATGACTGATATCGAACAGGAAAAATTGAGAAAGATGCTTCAATTGTTTGGAAGTTTAGCATATTAAAAACTATTTTTATAGCAGAAAAAACTGGGGTTTATTTATTGTCAATTTGTATACCAATTTATATATATATATATATAATTTGTGAAAAAACTTTTTGAAACTTTGAATTTCTTCCGTGTTGAAAAGCATCAGTTTTATTTGTTTACGCACCAAGTAATCAAACAAAAATATTGTGTACCTTAAGGCATGACAATGAAAAAATATAATCACATTATTACTCAAGTCTTTCAATGTACGAAATAGAAAACTTATTTTTGAAAGTAATTGTTGTTTAATATTAAGGCATAAATCAATAAATGAAATGATTACTGCAAAACTTGTTTTATTTATTTTTTTTTTCTTCTATTAGACTACGAAAGGCCAATAACTTGACAGTTCAAAGTCTGTTGGGGCAGCTAGTCAATACATTATTTCTTCTTACATCATTAAAGATGAATGAAAAAAAAAACTAAGATTATGAAATTTAAAATAAATATTAATCTTTTTTGTTACTCTTGAACATTTTGTACAATCATGTTGTTGTTTTTTCTTTTATTATTCCATTTTCAATTCATATAATTATTATTTGCTTTAAACTTTTTTATTTTTCACACATCAGATAACTTTATTCTCCTGTGTTTTACAAAATTATGTTCAATGAATTTTTATTTAACACTGTTTGCAGGGCAATTTCAAAGAAAAATCAAGTATGATAAATATCCTGAGAGTTCTTCATGAATATTTCCATTTTGATATACAGAAAGGTAAGAAATTTGAATCTACTTATATATGTAGAGGGTTGCCAGCTAATGGGAGAACAGGGAAGCCTTGTTTTTTATAAAAACAAGGAAAAATGTAGAAAATTCTAAGTTTCTCAGTTATTTTTTTACACCTAAAAAATACCAATCTCTAAAGACTGCACGAATTAAAGTCATGGCTTCCAAAAACAAAACACCATTCATAATTGTGTAACAATTTTTTTTTTCTATATAGATCATTCCAATTTTGATTTCAGAAACATTTCTTTTCTCTTTAAATTCCTTGAATAGCTGCTAATAAGCATGTGCAAGTCTTTTTTGCAACTGTGTGAAAGAATAGAATAAATTTTTGGCAAGATTAGCAACATTCAATTTCCAGAAGCAGTGCGGTGGTATTTAGTTTACCATACTTAAGTTTATTGAATGGCTTATTTGTTATTTGAAAAATTGGGATCTCATTTAAAGTAGATTAGAGAATATTTTTAAGTAAATGAACATGTTAGATACGACAAAAATACACCGTATTAATGTCCCTTCATCACT
>JAOUZG010031479.1:3190224-3215849 GCA_026289955.1 Argiope argentata | reverse complement strand
ATATATATATATATGTCTTTTATTCTGTTCTTATTATTTTGTGGATTAATATTTTTTTTTCATAAATTTTCTAATATTATTAATTATTGTTAGTATTTTATTGCTGAATTTAAACATCACATTTCTAGAAACTTAAAACTTTTCATTGAGGTGGAAGATATAGTGTTTTCTTCATAACTGACAAATATACTTTTTTACTTATTGCATCCCATTTTTTCTGCATGACATCAAATCCGCACATTGAATTTACACATTGATATCAAAACCAAATATTTGAAATTTTTAATATACCACAATTCGTACAGCGGATTTTATATGCTAGAGCTATTTTCATTTTAATTTAAAACAAATACAACTATGTTGACTGTTTCAATCAAAAATTTCTTTCTTTTCATTCTTGTCATAAAACATGCATTTTGTTAATTCTGTCTCTGTTCATTATAATTTCTATCACTCTTTTGGTTCTATTTTTTATGGATTATAAGAGTAGGATTTTTGATGGCTAATTTCCTTTTTCTTTTAAATCAATTCATAAAACTTAATTATTTTTTGCCTGTAACATTCTTCATTTGCTTCAAATATCTATATATATTTAAATATCTGTAAAGATTTGTAATCGGCTTTGCATAGAGAACAGAAAATACCTTGCTTACCTGATTGTCACTTCTCCCATAAGACCATCAACATCAGTATGAATTATTTTTACAGGATATTTGGCAGTATGTTTGCTTTGTTCAAATGGTAAAAAATGTTTCTCTAATATCCAAGACTTCAGAATCTTTATATTCTATTGTATTCCTTGGCTTTTTAAAATATATTTTACTAGAGCAATAGTTTAGCGTGCAAACTTATGTCGTCCAAACTAATTATCTAATCTTTCTCTGTATGTCCCAAGAAGAACATCTTCATAAATTTTTAACTTTTTATTGGTATAACTCCCCCTTTCTCTTAAGAAGTTAAGTTTCCTTGTCATTCATGATTCTATAAATATTTCTATCCAACTTGATAATGCAATCTTTCTGTATTATTGAGCTAACAGAAATGATGCATTATATTGGAAAAATATAAAACATTCTTCAACTCATGAGAGGGCCAATTCTTTCCACCAAATGCTCCAGTTTGAATATTAACTTTGCCAAAAACATCTTTTGAATGACAATCAATAATTTAGATTTTTATAAGATTTTTTACTTATTCATAATTATAAATACAAGCTTTTTCATGTGTTATTCGCTGACTTGTTTCAGAATGTAAAAACCAACCGCCTTGATTTTCATTATTCAATAATTTAGCAAATTGATGAAAGCTGAATCTGCTATTTTATTTTCTTTCATTTGATTGGTTTTTTCTTTGTTTCATGGTACAATTTTTGACTTTCCACAGTTTTTAGTTAAATATTCATTTTTATGACAGATATTACAACTTGCATGTGTTTTGCTCATTCTATGGAAGTATAAGGTTAATAATTTCTATGGAAGAAAACCTTAATAATTTCTGGCTTATGAAAACATTTTCTCTCTAAATCAACTCATGTTTATTTATTTATTTTATCAGGAAGTGCAGATTCCCAAACATTGATAAAATATTGATGGAAGCAAATCTATCAAAGCTTTAGTGATGAACATTTAATTGAATATATTTACCTTAAACTGTCTTAGTTGCATTTTAATTTCTTCTAAGCTAAAAATATATGCAGAAAAAAATTCCATTAAAATTGGCTTTTAAAAACTTTTTTGTAATATATGCATGCTCACTTAAGGATTGTGATCATTTACTGAGCATATGTCCCACAGTACTTTAGCAGTATCACAAGTAAGTATATGTATTATAGGCCTGTTTCCTGTCTTTTGTCTTTTGATAATTTTTCTTCAATTAGCTGTTTTACATCTTCAGAATTGTCATTTATTGCTGGAACAATTTTTTTTATTGTTTGAACAGAATATTCTGAAATATTCATTTGCTCTGTAAAAGGAATTTTACTTGAATTTTTATAGATTCCAGTTCTTAGGTTTCATACACATTAATCCTGTATTATTAAATGTCTCCATCTCACTTTTATTTCAATCAATTTTTTGGCACATTATGGTTTTAGCATGAGCCATCACTTTCTAAAAATTATTTCTAAGTGTGTGGGGGTTTCTGATTAAAACCAGAGGTTCTAAAATTGTGTTTTAACTTAGTAATTGCCTGTAGATGTTAGTACACTAGTTAATACCCCTCTTATGTACCAAAAAAATAATTTTAAAACCTTTTTCTCAATGCTTTCAATTTTTTTTCCATCAGACAAAAAATAAACAAATTCAAAATGTCTTCTTAAAGTTGTATGAAAGCTGTCTATAACATACAAATTTTTTATTTATATTTGAGTTAGAATTATTTGAATATGATGGCTGAAATTTTCTCTTTTCAATTGCATTCTTATTGTATTGGCCAGCGATAAATATATTTTCTAATATAGTATAACTTTCTTAGTTTTTAAATGGTTTATTTAAGTTTTATGTTTATAACGTGTATAGTTTTGATAGTATTTAAAGTCTAAATTCTACATAAAAAAAATTCCATTGTTAGTTTTATTTGAAGCTTACTTGTTATTAAAATTGTTTATTTTTCATTTATAAATTTTTTGAATGTTATAAGATTCTATAAATAGTTTTCATTGATCATATTGAATGTTTTAGTATTTCCATAAATAAACAATGAAGAATTAGGTTACAAAACAAATTAAAATGTATTTAATAGTCATAAGAAGAATGTATTGTGAGTGTGTGGTGGTACTTCTGTGAAACCACCAGCCCCTTCGTGGTGCAGGCCACTATAAATTTTTAGTTTTTTTTTCTCCTTTTAGACCCTAAAAATGAAAAATATTTTTAAAAATTCAGAAAATTTATATTTGTACTCTTCAAAGGACTGACTTTCTACTTGTCTATTTAAATACTAAATATTTGTTATTATAATGGATATATGATACCTGGGTCCATAACCTATTAACTTTTGATCAATTTATTGTGTGCAAATCATATTTATACACTATCTGATACATAAAGAGGATTATTTCCTTAGGGCCATATTTAACAAGTTTGAAATTGCATTCTATAAACTACAAACTGATGTAGTGTTGCCATAAATTTATAATCCTCATATAATTTCTTAATAAAACAAAAAGTCTTAAGATCATTTTTTTTGTAATTAATATTAAGATTTTATTATAATTACCCAAACTAGGTAGACTTTATAATTTGTCTTCTTCTAACAAATTATATTTGCTTAATTTCAGTTCAAGATGACGAGATGGAAGGAGATCAAAAGAAAGATGAACCTGGAGCTTATAAATTGTCAGAAAATAATAGTAAGCATTTTATTTGCTATCTTTTTTACTTTTTCATTTTCATAATATAAAGAAGTATTGAAAAAAATCATGAAAAAATTGAAGCTCAAAATTTGTTGGATGGTGCATATTACACAATAATTACTCATTATAATATTAATTTAATAACACTGGATTCTTCTTAGTTATCCTATGGAATAATTACTCTCACAATTTTATAATTATTCTTATAGTTATATTAATTACAATTATTCCTATAACTGTTCAAATTTCTACTCATACCAGAAACAGCAAACTGTGGGATGAATAAAGACCAAGAAAATGCTACAATAATGAAAATTAAAGATGTATAGAATATTTGAATGAACATTTAAAATAATCTGCGATTTTCACTCTACATTGATAATAAGCATATGTCTTGTACAAATATCTTCATTTAATGAATTTTATTGTATGCCAAAATACTGAAAAAGCAAGGAAGATAACTGATTTACATTTATCAGTATTTACAATGGCTCTGCTTTTTATTGATATAAAATAAAGTGGGGTATTATTTTGTGTCTATTTATGAGTAGTAAACCATGATAAGAATAGTATATATAGATAACAAATTACAAAAATAAAGCTCAAGTTAATCTTTTCTCTTTATTGATAAGGTATTAATTTTAACTCTAAAATTTATATTTATTTTAAACCATAAAAATACATTCAATTTTATTTTTTCTACTTGTATGATGAAACTTTCTATTTTGATTTATACAGTGAGATCAGGATTCAGGCTTAAAGACTAAAGAAGAAGAAAAAAAAAATTCACCCAGACATTTTTACTATAAATATTTTATTATACATGAAATAGCAGCCGATTTTAACTTGTAGATGGAAACTTTAAAAATATTTTTTGAGTATCAGAAAATTAAAAAAAAAAATGTTTATAAAACTTACATATGCAAATATGGATTTTAAAAATACTTCTTAAGTATTAGAATTTTTTTTTAAAAAAAACTATCATTGCTGATGTCTAGAATTGTCTATAAACCTTACTTAATGTAGATATGAAAACTTCAGAAAATGTCAAGTATCTCCCGATGTAATCATAGCATGTTAATCTAACTTTACACTCTGGATATTTTTTCTATGCAGATTCTATTCATGACAAAAAAGATTACTGCTTAGAAAATTTTAAGTATGTTGACAATCCTCTTCCAAAAATTATTTGAACATGATTTGTTAGTATATATTACAAGCTTGAGAAAAGTTTTTTTACTTTTCATGTGTGATGATTAAGAACAGAAAGCAGGAATTGCTAGAAGAAGTCAGAGAAATTCAAGCAGCATAAATGCTGGCCACCCTTTAGATGAGAAGTTTTTACTCTTTAGGCATCGCCTCAATACGATTGCTAAAATTCAAATCATGTGTTAGTAATAAATTATTAGTGAGATTTTTTATTGTAATTAATTACTAAGAATAAATAATAATTTGTATGGAAATAACTGTAAAAAATTAACTGAATTGCAAATAAAATAATTAGTTTAAATTTATTTTCCTTATTCAATTTGCTATTTTGAATAAAAGTGAATTATTAACTTTGTTTTGTTCTTTTTATATATTCTTATCATTTTTATTTTTTTGTAGGCTATGGATACTTAGAGTTAGACTCATCATTGTTTGTATTGAAAGAAAAAGGTAATAATATTATAATAGAAGACAATCCTTTTGTCCTTTTTCCATGCTCCTTTCTTCATAATTCTTATGATATATGCTTTACTTTAAGTAAATGAATTATACTATTTTAATTAATTTGGAACAAGCACAATTTACATTTTTTATCACAGCTTACTTCTTAAACACAAATCTTGTTATCAATCATTTGCCTTTATTTCTACAATGAATTCAAGAACCCAACCTTGCTTCTTTTGGCAATTGTTCATTAACCCTTTATCAGTTAGAGGCAATATTTTCACCACCATGATTTTTATAATTTTTTTTTACCGAAATTCCGTTCAACATCCATATTTTTTAATTCAGGCAACATTTATGGTTGTAAATTGACAGTTTGACATTAAAAAGTTTAACAGTTGACATTAATACTTTTTCGTGGGAATTCAGAGAACGTAAAAAAGTGAACTTTTTTCTTCTACGAGTTTGAAGCAGGGTTTATTTAGAAGATCTTCGAATTTTATAAGGTAATTTCTTTTTTTTACGGTTTATGTGATCTTATTCTTAGGAAAAATGTTAATATTTTCAAGTCTGCTTTTGGAAGTTTTGGGCAATCTTGGTTTTTTGTGGTGGGTTGTATATTCCCTCTGAAATTAGATTTATGTAAAAAACAAAATATTTGATTTTTGTAATAAATAAAAAATCTTGATTTTGGTAATAAATAAAAAAAACTTGATAATTGCAAAGATTTTTATTTGAAATATTACCAATAACAGTAAAAGAATAGGCTGGTCGTGCGAAAAGATTTATATATATAACGCAATAGAGGACATCTGACTGGTAGAGGGAATATTTTTCCCACCATAGAAATATATATATATATATATATGTATATATTTATATGTAGATATCTTTTTACTTCTATTACATACTCCTAACCACTATCAATTTTATTTTTCCACTGCCCACTCCTTATGACCGTTAAAGGGTTAAAGAGAATATTTTAAATCTTATACTTCGAACAAATACTCGCAATTTTTTTTATATATTATCTATTGTATTCGTTCATGATCAATTCGATTCAGAGAAGTTTGGAATTTTTATTTCTTCATTTAAAAGAGGTTATGGCAAAATAAAAGGTGAGAAATCAGAAAATATGCAAATAAGTTTGATATCTTTATTCTTATGAATTTAGGTAGAGTACCATGTCTAAAATTCATTATTATTATTTTTATTAATCTAATAGGTTTCACAAATAAAACATGTTTTGTTAATTACACTTGCAATTTCATTTTTTTAGCTAGAAAATATTTGGAAAAAGTAAGGAACAGTGGATTAACTCTTGAGGAAATGATGGAAGGTAATGTCTCCTTAAACCTTTTTAATGCAATACTGTTGACATATAAACATTTTAGTTATGTAATATCTAGAGATAATGTAATATTTAAAAAATATTTTTTATACATTTGTTTACTTTAAGATTAATGTGCAGATAATGTCAAAAATATAAACCAGAACTTCTGTTGGAAAATATATCATGTATGAATAACATAATTTTAAATGAAACTTTTATGCTGTGTTGTATGTGATATCCACTTATAAATGATTAAATGTTGTAAAAAAAATATTGTTCAATGAATCTCTCATAATAGGTTAATTATACTCTTGGTATGCTGAGTTTTGTTTTTTTCATTATGTGATAATGATTGAAAATTACATGTTCTAGCCCAAAATATTTACTTTAAATTGGGCATTAATTTAATAACTATTTATTGCAATATCCACAGATCCAGAATTTAATCCATCTGACATATCAAACTGTATATAAAATTTAACACTCTGACAGTCAATTTTAAGATCTTGCTTTCTTCCTTTTCTATGCAATTGAATAGAGTTAATACTGAATTTTCCCCCTAAATGATATTTAAGCCAGAAATTGGGACATATTAATAAAAAAACCCACCAAAATATTTTTTTACTAAGAGGTATTTAAACTACTTTGGAAAATTATTGAAATATATTTGTCCTGTTGCCAAAGTGTTCGTTAAAGACTCAAAAATATTCATTCTTAAAATGTTTGTTACCTAATTATACTTTTACTAAAAAAAGTATTTTGTTTTATATAGCTGTGTTATCACCACCAAAGGATGAAAATTGGCATGATAATGGTAAGCTGATCTTATTTCAATTTCTTTGTATTATAAATGGATTATAAAATAGAAATTAATTACCATGTACCATAGAAATTAATACATGTACCATGTATCCAATATATATATACTTAAAAGTGAAAGCATTATTTTGAAATGCTGGAGTGGCCTGTCAGTCTTTGTTGAGCATTTGATTAAAAAGAAACCTTATACTTACATGGAAGAAATTTTATCAGGATAACATTGTCGAACACAATCATGATCTATTTGAGCAAGTTCTTGTAGAACTTTAACAATGAGATTTTGTCTTAGATGAAGATGATGAGATTAGAAATAAAATAGTAATGAATTTGTGGAAGAACATAGTCTGAACTATCAATGAGCTTATAGAGCTGCATACTATGTCACATTAAAATAATACGGAAGAATTTTGGTCAGAAAAAGAAATAATAGGCACAACAGAGTAACAACCTCCTAGTAGATTAAAGAGTTCCTAAAGGAGTAGAAATGTATTACACTGTATTTTAAAAAACTTTAATGTATTATGCTATATACAATATGCTTACTTAAAGTGCATCTCACTTAATGAGAATGACTAATGATTCATTTAATGATAATGTTATTTGTTTTTTTTTAAAGCATGCATTATAGACAATAAAATACATTATTATAAATTTGTTTACATTTGACCGCCTATATTTTTATGCATTTTCCTATTTCACTTGTATTTCGATACATAAATTACTTTCCCTTAAAAGTTTCACATTACGAGTTTTAATCAGGAACAAATCAATCTCGTTAAGTGAGATTCCACTGTATAATAGTGGAATTTGGCTTCAAACTGTAAATATATGAATTAGAATGTAACTGTAAATCTAGGTATATTGTGTAATTATTATTAAATGTATACATATATAAATTACCTGCTTTTTATATTAATTTCAAATGCTAAGTATCTACTTTGTAATAAATATTAAATACTTTTAAAATGTATTGTTACTGTGTGATTTTTGCTAGAGAATGGAATTAATTTTCATATTTTATATATTACAGAAATGGATTCCCCCGATTGAGGATGTGCATTTTGCAGAATGCACAGGGGTATGCAATAAAAGGTAGTGGCAATAGAAATTCTCATTGGTATTTTTGGCTTAAAACATGGATATTTAGTTGTGAAATAATACATTGTATTATTTGATGTATACTACATGTTATTCAAAATGCGCATACATTAATATGTATATGGCAAATGAAGGGCGCAGTGCTAACCCCCGACCCCAGGGATGTAGCTGAGTAATATAGCCACAATACAAAACCATACTTGTGTGTCGTAGATGTTATCTGGCTCATGAAGCTAGCCCCGCAATACTTCAACAGTGAGTCGGCTGAGAGATGAACGATTGTATAGCTCCAAGCGTTATGGCAAGCATGTGTGTGAGTTGCTGCATCAAGTGAGTCTGATGGCATTGTTTGCTTGCTGCATCAAGTGAGTCTGACAGCTTTTGTTTTGGTTGCTGTGTCTAGTGAGTCTGATGACTTTTGTTGCACGTAGAAGGTGCCACAACAAATGCACTTCCTTGTGTGGTCAAGTTCACCAATGTGGTAATTGAAGGTCATGGTACGAACTTCCGATGCTAGGACCTATCGTCCATTAACATAATCACAATACAAAAGTATACTTGAGTATTGTAGATGCTATCTGGCTTATGAAACTATACCACATTTTTATTTTGTATAATTATAAATGTGTATTCATATATATAACATTTGTTTTCTTCCTATTCCATTAGAAAATGTTAAATATCTTTGAAATTGGTTAATATTGAGATATTTAACATTTTTATAAAACAATTTGTGAAATGCACGGTAATAATAATAATAATCAATGACAGATTTTCCTTCCACCCAGAGCAGTTTTTTTAAAATTTGAGTTGATTATTGCAGTATTTCAATTTACTTGAAATTTACATTATACCATTTGTGGATGTAGAATTATTCATTCAGAAGTGGATTTTTAAATGTTTACTACTTTATAAACTTATTAAATTCATAATGACTAGTTTGTTTGAAAATAAAAGACAAAAAAAAAATCAGATAATCTAGTTTAAAATTATTATTTTTTAAATTGCTAAAAAAATGTATTGCATTTTGAACTTTTGTTGATTACAAGATGCTTATTTATGTGTGTTTGTATAATTTTTTTAATAAAGTATGATTTTTTATTTTGAAGCATAGGTCATCATTCGTCAGAGAAGAGAAACATGTCATAAACTTGCATCAACTGCATTTCAATAAATTACTGAATGAAATCCTTAATATCTGTTCATAAAAGAAATTTTCTTCTTTCTCAAATATGTGGTTATGTATTTCAACAGTGTGAATATTCTAGAAATCTTTAACTCACTCTACAATATATCTGTGGTTAATACTTTGTGAAGGGCCAGGATAGCCTGTTTGGTAGAGCATTGAAATCGTATTCCTTAGGTTGCAAGTTCGAACCTTGCCGACCGAAGATTCCCCGAGTTAAATCTGTCGTGATCACAAAGTCTTCCATTTTGAGAGTAATACCACTGGGGATACTGGGTCAGAGGTTATTGTTCTCTGATCCAGATCTAAATTACGATCTGTGGTTGAATGAATAAAAATGCAAAAATGAAGTCTGCCCCACAAAAAGTGTAGTGAGGGGTATGTAGTTAAGTCGTACTCTTGGCCCTAGTTGGCGCTACTGAAAAACGAGGGATGCTCAATCGGTTTAAATCTTTGATAGATCTGACAGCAGGCTTAAAAAAGTGCCATAACTAACAACTATAACAATTCTTTGAGAAAATCAAATAATAACTACAATAGTTTTATTATGTTGAATCCTGTGCTATGTTCTGTTAAATGCAAAGCTTTTTTTGTTCTTTCTTGTCTTTTTAAATATTCTTTTTTGCTCTGATTGAAACAGAATTTTTCTTCATAGTATCACGTTCATTTATCATGGTATAGGCAGATCCTCAACAAACTTAATTCTGGTAAAAACAAACCACAAACTTCAGAAATTTTATGATCTATTTTCGCATTTTGGGTCATAATGACACCAATTTAATTTACTCATCTATGATTAGAAATGCCTTCTGCTCGATGAGCAATATTCAATTTGTATTATCTGCTATCTTTTGTTCAAATCCATATTTTAATTTAGTATGCCTTTATTTTTTATGTTAGACATTTTTTTAACAGTTATGTGAAGAGTACCAAAAGTCCTTGATACAGTTTAAAATCAATCTTTTAATTGATAAATAAGAATGCTATTTGTGCTTAAGCTTTTTACACAATGTAAAAATGTTTCTGTTCTAATAAAACTGCTTATCTCCTTAATTTGCTCATCGATATCAGTATCAAGCAGAAAAAAAAAACATGTAAAGGAAGTGAAGGAGAACTGTGAGAAAGACAGTTGTTAAAAACAATTGAAAATAAATCGAAGGGAGCTCCTAATTGGAACTCTGAATTTTCATCCTAAATCTTTATTGTATGCATGTTAAAATGCTTATTTACTCGAGAATATGTGCTTGTGTTATAATAAAAAATGGCATCATTTGTGTTAAGATTAATATCAATTATTGTACATTCTTCTTGTTTATACATTTGTATATTATTTATATATATTTTCATTTATTATTCATGAATGTGATATTTCATATATTATTTATATATGAATTGTGCAAATATTGCATGCTATTTCATCTTTTCTGCAATCTATGGTAATAATGCATGGATTGATTCAATTTATACAAGTTGTAATAAATGTTTAATAACACTTTTTGATGTAATAAATATTTTTTGATGTAATAAATGTTTAATAACACTTTTTGATGTAATAAATGTTTATTAACTCCTTTTGGTGTTATAAATTCTCTCTACTTTTCATTTTTTATGCTATTTTTAAATTGTAACATAATTATTGTGGAAATTCTTAATTTACTTCTCATTTGTAAAAGTAGACATAAAATTCTTCTCATAGTGTGTGTAACATAAATTATATTTTCTATTCAAAGAAATAGATTCTAAATTTAATTTAAAATGTGTCAAAGACTTTAGGTACACTTTATATGAATTATAAAGTTACATCTGTGTAGTTTCAAATTTAGCCAATTTTATTCTTAAAAATATTTATTTGACAGTAAAGTATTTGATGATTAATTTATCTGTTTAATTAAGAAAATAATTGAAGACAATTCAGGGGAGGGTACTGTAATTTCCTTAGATACCTTTTTTATAGCTAAATACTGATATATTCAAACATCATCTGCATTATATATTTATATCACAAGAAATGAATTACATCATTTTGTTTATATTTTTGTTTTAATCTGATTTTATTTTAAAATGCACCAGCATGATATTCCTCCTAATAATATTTTACTTTTGAGCTGTACATTTTGTATGTACTAAATATGTACAAAACTCTGTTTTATTTGTTTGAAAGCGAGGTTTATGATTTTCACAATTAAGCGTCTGCTAGGACCCTCATATGTACTAAATATAAACTGTGACAGGAGAAGTACAACATTTTCTTCAAGTACACTGTGAAGTGTACAGAATTCATGCTAAAATGTAAAAAGTATATAACCTTTAATTTACTTTCCCCTAATAAATTCTTATAGTACAGTATCTATACTACTATTATAAATGTGAAAGTTTGGATAGATGATGGGGTTCAATCACGCCAGAACAGCTGAAGGAAATTGGATGAAATTTTGCACAAAGATAGATTATATACTACAGAAGAACATAGGCTAATTTTTATTCCGGTTAATTGAGTGGTTAATTTTTTATTAATTAAAAACTAAATTTCTTGCCAAAAAATAAAAAAAATATCTGAAAACATCTGCCTGAGCTTTTTGAATCATTTGTTTTTATTTTTCTATTTCCGGTATTCTTTTAATATTATCTAATGGAATTCTTTGTGATTTGTTGTAGGGTTTCCCAACAGAAAACCTTTTTCATCAGAACAATTTTTTTTAAATCTAATCGTTTGTTTTTATTTTTCTGTTTCCCTTTTTTTTATTTTAATATTATCTTACTATTCTAAAAGGAGGTTTGTTTATTTTTTTTTCTTATGCTATTCTTGTGCTAATATAATTCGATATTTCCTGTTCACATTCTTGATTTTTTTTTCTTGCTGTACATATTCCTTTTGCCTATTTTCACCATTTTCGATTAAATTTTTTAAAGTACCTTTATAGTTTCAAGTACATAGCTTATAAGTACCCCCCCCCCCCACGCTTATGAGATTAGACGTAACAATGTTTTCGACTATTTATTTCAAACTATTCTGTTTATTTTCATAGTGTATTATAGATTTAAAATTAAACATTGTCAGTTAATAGATCTTTTGATTCCTTTAAAAGTGCTTTTGAATAAAAATAAAGCAGATGAATTGAAATTAAAATTTTCTAATCTGCATTGCATTACCCCAACTGGTTCTTAAAATCCACGTCTTTGCGCTGCTCCAATATGCATCAATTATGCATGCATACGGTTTTGATAACATTTTACATTGTGATTAGACTGTCAGTTCTTACATATACACATCAAAATTTCCACGCGTACGAAGTCGCGGGTAAAAGCTAGTATAAACATAAATAAACTACCAGTACTGAACTTTCTATTCTAACTCAACAAGTTGCCGGCTATTGCTTCCTTGTTTCACCAGACCACAGCCCTGTTCATATTCTTTATGGCTTGAAGATGAAGGGGGGGGGGGGGCTTAGTACTAAATAATAAGTGAGAGAATATATATTACAACTGTGAGTTTTGGTATAAAATCTTTGTATTCTGATATATGTAAACAAGGAAATAAGGTCTTAGGACTCCAACTTTTTTATTATCAGGCTTCTCCTTTCACCACATTAGGCCAGATCCTTAAGGGTGTACTGCATATAGTTTATTACCCTAAAATTTCAGTATTTGCTTTTTGTATCTTCTCTCATTTGTTTCCAGTTAGCTGATTTTTAAGCATTTATAATATATTTTCATGTATTTTTGCTAAAAATAACAGATTTGCAATTGCCTGGGTATCCGGTTTGCTACTATCCAGCTTTCATATTATTCGGATTAGTTTTCTTTCATTGTAATTGAGTTAAAATATCTGAATTGATTAAAATTTGAACAGTTTATATCGTTAACTTGCTTCTCTTATGAATTCTTGATACATGCAGTGCAGTATATAAATATATATCAACTACCAATACAGAGCATTCTATTGTAACTGAACACATACCAACTGTCAACTGATTTTATGATTTACCAGCCATTTTCTACAACACTTGAGATAAATCGAGAGTTTAGTTCTCAATAAGAAGTGATAAAATATATATTATAATAGTGAGTTTTTGTATAAACACTTAATCTTCTGGTATAAGTGAGAATATATATGAGTTGACAACTTACCCAGCTTTTTTGTTATACGACTTGCCCTTTCATCACATTAGGCCAAATACTTAGTAGTATATTGTATGTTATTTTGCTAGTGAGTAATAGACTTTTTCAGACATGAAAAGTAATCTATTTCACCAATATCAATAAGAAATTTCATTTCAAATGTTCCTGAAACTACAATCTATTTTTTTTTTTTCCTTCTTTTAATATTCTTTGTTTACATTCAAGTGTAATTTTAATACCTTCCTGAAGTCTTGTTACTAAACATATTTCTCTATGGAAATTGAGCACTTTATCCATTATTGCAGTTTTCTGATATATGGCTATAGCAAATCTACATTTGTAACAATTTTTTTTTCTACTAGAATTGCTTCCCATTTATCATTTATAATTTTTGATTTTCTTAGTGCTAGTTGTATTGAATTTGTTCTCGGTTCAGGTAAAAGATAGATTCTTATGAAGTAATCCATCATTAACCAGTTTTTAGATGACTTCGCACCTTGCAGTATAAAATCTTTATGTGGCATTTGATGCAAGCCTATCAAGGCATTATACCAATGTGATGGAAAGTTTTGCAGCATTTGATAATAAATTCTGTTATTTGAATTATTTTTTTTCAACATGTTGGGCAATACGATGTTTGCAATCTGTCGTTATTTGCTAAAAATGATCAGCAAACATAATCTTGATCATTTTATTTGATCGACCAGAATCAAGTCATTGCATCATGAATCAAACGCTTTCACTGTCTCTTCTTTATTATGACGCTTTTCTTCTATTGCAGTTAATGAAGTTATGAAAATTCAACTGATTCCCCCCCCCCATGAATTTATATTTAAAGGTTCATTTAATGAAATGTTCAAATACTATGGTGATTGCAGCTGACGTTCATCTTCAGTAGCATCAATGATGAATTTTGAAAGAAAATTTTTAGCTTTTTTAAACGTTTGTATGCTTTCTTTCTTTTGCTCGGCATTCAGCTTTTTTTAATGAAAAGTTCACTGATTAAAAAAAATCTATTATTCTATTAAATAATCTCATACATAACGTAAATCATGAAAGATGTTCTGTAATACATCCAAATGTTCAATGTTAGATTAATGTTTTTTTTACGAACGCATTTCGATTCAAAAAACATATTACTGGACTTTAGATATAATTCAATGACTTCCATTTCAAAACTACCTCGAAGTTTTAGTGAAATGAATAGAAAATTTAAAAAAAAAGCATGATACAATAAAATATAGTTTCTAAAATAGTACAAATTATACTATTTAAGTTATTAAATGGTAATTCAAATTTTAATAGTTAATGTGACTTTTGTTGTTCTGCTTTACAACGGAAGGAGAGCGCAGTAGCTTCTGAGGATACTTTGCACTCGAGGGCAGAAGTCTGACTTCTTGCTCACATACGTCACAAACCATTTTTACGGCACGACCTTTCATTCATTCATTCACATATCGAAATTTAGATCTGAAACAGAGAACGATCACCTCTGCTCCAGTACCCTCAGTGGTACTACTCTCGACATGGAAGACTTTGAGACCACGAAAGATTTAGCGTGTGCCATTCACCGCCACACACACACATGAAGAGTCTTCGGCTGGCGGGTTCGATCTCGCAACCCAAGGGATGCGAATCCAATTCCCTTCCAACCAGATTATCACGGTCTATTGCGACTGTTAAAATTTGAAATTTAAAAATACTGAAGGACCTATTAAGACAGAGTTATCTAAGAAAGATTCAATTGAGATTTGATGTTATCAATAATTCTGGAGAACCTGCTAATAGCTGGATGCCACTTTTTAAAATTAAAGAAGTTTAATGATTCGTTCTATTAAAGTTAATAAATGCAAGCTTGGTGAGAGTTTATGTTATTTTATACTTAATTTTCTTTTATTTTTATAGTTTATTTCGAGCTTTATATTTTTCTGTGACAGAAATTAATTTTTCCTTCAGTCCAAATGCCTCAGTTTTGTCATGACAAGCCGTGACCAACCAGGTTTTTAGATTGTGGTGAACGTTTTATAAGCCAGATAACATCCCTCGGCCCGAAGTGTCTTTTTTGGTCTAACGGTGATGTTACTCGGCTACAAACACTAAAATTACGAGTTCGGGCCTAGGGTAATCCGCATCTGCCTTAATGGCGACCCGGACGTTATCAGCGTCTTTGAATCAGCAACATTCGTACGCTGCTTCATATAGCTGTTGTGGCACCCTCTACCGGCAGAAAAAGTTGTCAGGCGCATTAAATACAACCACCAACTCTCACACACAATTGCCATAAGCGTGGCACAAATTTCTCGTTCATCCAACCATCGACTCATTGGTTGGCGAGTATTAGGTGAAATCTTAATAGGCCAGATAACAGCCCTCGGACCGAAGTGTCCCTTTTGGTCTAATTGTCATGTTACTCGGCTACGAACCCTAAGATTGCGAGTTCGGGTCCAGGGCAATCCACATCTACCTTAAGATATACAAAAAATTATTCTTCATATTTTGAGCGGGATTTTTTTTCATTTAACTCACTGGTAAACAGAAAACAATTTAGAAGGAAGCTTGTCATATTTTAAATTTTTGTATAATTATAAATTTCTATATTTATGATTAGAAAACTGAAAATATCGTCTATTTAAAGTAAGAAAATAAAAAAAGAGAAAATATTCATAAATAAAAAATGAACAAGAAAAATCACAAATTTTAAATCTTATTATAACGGAACTTCTATTCCACTAAATCTGTAAAGTCACCGGGTTCGCTTGTAGTGTGTGCATGGATTGAAAAAAAAATCAGCAGATCTCAATAAAGAACGACTATTATTAAACACGATGACAAGAAAACGAAGACAACAAGTATGCAACTAAGACGAACACACAACGGCACACTACAACAAACAGTAGCCCACAAGTAGTAATAAAAACCACAGCACACAAAGCGACCAGGTAGAGTTCAGATGGAAGGAGGGAATCTTCATAGCTGCTCTCTACTGTCTCTCCAAACTTTTGCAATTCTCTGCTGTATCCTACTGCCGACTCATTACTATATGACTGACTACTCCTCACACGACTCGATGCTGCTTCTACTGTAAACAGCGGGACTCGACACATAGCTCAATTCAGTAATCGTTTGAGCTCCACACAACTCTTACTTGTCGTTTTACTATTCGCTGTTAACTCTGTAATTACACGATGCATCTGATTCAACACACGACTGACTTCAGCTTGAGACTGCCTGCCTTTTCTAGTTCTCCGAGATGAGAGGAGAAAATTCTAGAACAATCAAGTATATCTCGGTCCGTATTAGCTCAATCGCTAAAATTCTGGAAGTTTCCAGCACTATCCATTTTGTCGCAAGCTCTGGGATCGCTGACTCGACACGCGATCAGCATTCAACAGAGCTGATCGTAAAACGGTCTTTCCAGTGATTGAACAAACCGTACCGAGAAGCAACATCACAGATTTATAACATTATTTTAGCCTTGATATTAAATTATTATTACATCTACAAATAACGATTTTAACCCTTTCACTACTGATCCGGCCCAAACGAAAGCACAAATTTTTTTCTGGATTGCCGCTTTCTTTTTCAAAAGAATGGTGCAAGATGTAAAGCGAGAATATCCTTCAGTATCCCGTTGTCAATAATTCGTTTTATATCCTGTTCTCATCATTAAACAGAAATGGGCCTGACAGGGTAGAATTCACAAGGCAGGCTGGGCCGGAGTAGTAGTCAAAGGGTTAAAGAATATTTAAACATTTTTCGTTCTAAAACTAATAATTCTGTTAAATTACCTAAAATATAAATATTATATTTCCTTAAAAAAGTGTGAAAGAAAAGATCAAGTTTGATTTGTACATTTGATGCCATTTTTTGTAGGGATGCCCCTGCAATATAAATTTAAACAAATCGACTCTTGGATGGTAATAATAATGTTTAGTGCCAATTGTAAACAGATTATAACATACACTAATAGCAATTCCAATTGTATATTGTCATTATACTAATTTATTTTTTTATTTTTATGTTTCATGACATTTGTTGCTTAATGTTCTGAAATTCATACCAGCAAAATGTCTTTTTGTGCTATTCTATTGTTTCATACATTAATTTAGAGCTTATTTTTATGTTCGTGCAAATGGAATTTTTGTAATCGATTTTTACCTCTCTTCTAGAAATATTAGACTTCTGAAATATCATACAGTTTTGTGCTCTCAATAACAATATAATAAATTAAAATTTTAAATATTCCATCGATTTGAAGCAAATTTTGACTCCATATCAGAAGCGCCATCTGGTAGTAAATGAGAAAAAAAAATCGAAAAATCTAAAACATTTATTATGAATTATATTAAAAACTAATTAATAGAAAATAATGAGTATAAAAGTTTTAAAACAAGCTAATTAGTGTATAAAAATTCAAAATTGGTAAGAACTTGAAAAAAGTAATAATAATAGTAGAAAGAGTTTTTTTTTAAATCAAAATTTATTAAAATTAGTGTAATAAAAAAAATTTAATCAAAATTTATTAAAATAAAAATAAAAACGTAAAAGCATGAGATACTAAAAACAATACTGTTGATAAATTAATCGATAATGAATACCTTACGAAAAAAAAAACTTAAATATAAGAAATGTTTTATATTATAAAAGGTTAAAGTATTTCTATGGCAAGTAAATATTTGATTTCTATCAACACTCTTATCATCAAAAAAATTATTTTCTTTGAACCATGCGATAAATAACAAAGCAAAGTAATATTTTACTCTTATTTCTTAATTTTTTGAAGCAATTAACAATTCTATGTATAAAAAATAAAATTTGATACTAAAATTTGCAATTAAAAAATGTAGTTGTCTTATATATATCTATATTTTTATAACAAAAGTAAGTTTAGTGAATTATGAAACTTTAAAAAAGTTTGCATACATTGAAACTTTGCGAATCCTCCAAATCGAAGTGGGCGAAGTATACCGCCCCAGGTAATAGTGTAGAGATATTTTAGTCGCCTTGCATGATGACGTCACGTATCGAGTTCTGGCATTACCATGGCAACGGTAAAATTTTGTTTCTGACTTCAGTTCCGCTGCCTGTCTCTTAATAGCTCAGGGTTATTACAGACGGCGCCGAAGCAGATGTCGGCTCGCTTATCAATTAAAAACAAACAAAAGGAGCGACAAATTAAAGTTTTGTAGGCACGTGCAGATATTTATTTACTTTTTAATATATCGGAAGGACATTTGATTTGAAGTGAAGTGAAGAGATTGGAAAGATATCGTTTTCAGTTGCCGATATGAAATAGAATGCGTGGGTATTCTAAATGTAGAATAATTTGCTTGATTTTATTTTATTTAGTAATGAAGAGTTTTAAGTTCACATGCAAGTAAGCATTAATTTACTCTTTGATAAAAAGAGAAATTAATTATAAAACTCTTAATGATAATGCATTCTTTATTTTCCCATTGACGATTATTATTTTACAAAGTTATGGGTCCTGCAATTTGGGGGGGGGGTGGGAGTGCATGCAAAAATTAAAACTAAGGTTCCACCGAGATTTGAACTCGGATCGCTGGATTCAGAGTCCAGAGTGCTAACCATTACACCATGGAACCTCTCTTCCCATGCCGGGAATCGAACCCGGGCCGCCTGGGTGAAAGCCAGGAATCCTAACCACTAGACCACATGGGAGGCGCTATTTAATGCCACTTTTCTGTTCTAAAAGAATTTTCCAATTCCATTTCCCTCTGAAAAATAACGAGATGTTTTCCGAAACGAAAAATTAATTTAAAAAAATCTTCATTAATTACTGTTTTTTGAAAAGATGCTTATGATTATTCGATAATGTTAATGGTATATTTGAAGGCAAAATCAATTTCTTGATTATTATTGGTTGCAGTCTTAATCAGCGGGAGTGCTCTTTCTAAAACTTTTTCATATATTTTCTAATAATTATACGATGTGTCGTCCTCGTCATCTGACTGCGGTTGAAAATTTCGAGGTCCATTCCAAAATATCCCTAGTGCTGCTTTAAAATGAGACGTTAATAAAACTAAACTAATAATTTTACTTGTATGTTATTAATATACGGAAGAACCTAAAAGTCTGAGATTTTAGAACCCCCCCCCCCCATTTTTTTCCTTTGCAATTAATCACCGGCATGCGATTAATGCACACGAATTAGAAAATAAATGTTCATTTTGGACAACTTTTTAAATACCGATTGGTACCAAAAGTCTATCCTGAATGCATTTGTAGTCCAGAAATTATATATCATATTGAATATATTTAAGTTTTACATAATTGTTAATAAAGTATGGGATAATAGACGTGAATTCCTACATGGATTAAGTTCATCCAACTACTTCGGGTACAGTGATTGGATCTCGATACCCTGGAGAGTCACAAATAGGTAGAGAATTGGCTCTTCCCATCGATGACGGGACATACTTCCTTAGGGAATGGTTGTACCTTGATCGGCGATGATCCGTAAGTCTCAACCCCAGTTCTCACCAGTGTTGCTGTTGTGGAAGTCAGGTCATTCAATATTTATTATCTATGTGCCTTCAAGGGGAATTGGAGAATCGGTTATATGACTTACGAATTAGGTTCATCTGACCATGACCCTTAACCCTTTGCAGTCAGAAAAATATTTAGATGAAAATTATTCACCTAATACAAAGATTTGTTTATTGCTATGAAAAATAAATATACATAGTTCTTTTAAGTGGAATTTCTTTGAAAAATTAATCTACATCTCTTAACCATTATGTAGGCGTTTTTAACAATTAAATCTGAAAAATAAATAAATAGAAAGTCAAAATGATGCACAGTCTTAAATACCGAGTCACACTCGACATCGGACCGAACAAGGGTTAATATCTCTCGAGGGTCATGATCCGTAGAGGAACAACTTAGAAATGAGAATGAGGAGCTTCCGGTATGGAATTGATTCTCGCCACCTTGGCGGATACAGAAACGGCTGAGGGTTGCTATCTTCTATCGATGATAAGGCGTGCTTCCCAAGGGAAGGATTGTACCGTGTCTGGTGATGGCTGTTAGAATTGAACCTTAATTTCCCCCGTGTTATTCACTTTTTCCGTGTGTCTCAGAGCGTTTTGGTGTATTCAAATTATGATTACGGATTTGGCTCGAAATTTTGTATATAATTGCATTTAGATGGTAAATCTATGTGTCATATTTTATCAATCTAGTTCTCTAGGTTTCGCATTTATTGTTTTAATTAATAATCGTATAGACGAAAGGAACTAAGTGGATTTCTTTCAAAATTGGAAGTTTACGAATTTGATGTAAAAATAACAAATTTCAAAGTATATTTGAGTTATAATGTTCAAATATAACTTCAAAAATGTGCTGTTCTAACTTAAGAAGTTCTAGAACTGGGAAATGTTTCTAAATTTCACGGACGAAATTTTTTGTTGATAACATTATTATATGTTAAAAACTGAAGGTGGTTTCGAAGATATAGATGGCATTTTGAATTTTTAAGTTCATTTTATTCCATCACGGATGCCACACGCATTATGTATAAGCAGAAGCGACAAGCACAACACACAAAGACACAAACAAAAATGAGGAAAAGTTCATTAAACTTTTATTCTTGTAAGATATACTCTTAGAATTTTAATAGGGATTTTTGACACAAATCAACCACATTTACATCTCGTGTAAGGGAATAAAAAGGGATCTTTTAAAGGAATGTGCTTGGCTGGACAATTTTTATTCCTTTACTCGGAGTGCGCAATTGGTCGACTTTTAGCCGATTCAGCAATTTTACAAAGTTCTGTTGAATTAATTAACTAGAACAAGTAAAATGGATCAGGAAACTAGAGAATATTTTAAGAATGAAGTTACTATGACTAAGTTAATTTAAAAATTTAGAAGTTAATAAGGGTTTCATTTAATTTAAAATACCATTACACACACACACACAGAGAGAGAGAGAGAGAGATTATTTTACAAAAAAGCTTAACTATTGATTATTAGTTTTATTGCTTTGGAAATATTCTATAAAAATGCATAATTATATTTCATATGCATTTATTAAATACCTATTAAAAATGAAATGGTCTTACTTTAAACTACATTTTTCATTTTAGATATTTTATTGCATTAATCAAATCTTAAAAAAAATTCCATATAAAACGTTTTACAATTAAATATAGCAAATAATAACAATTTAGTAATTCAATCTGCTAATTTCGGTTTCCATCAGACATTTTTTACGTTAGAAAAGCTGTTTGTTTTCTTTTTACAAAAACAAAGAAATTTACCCTCAAGTAAAATAAATAACTGAAACTTTATCGTTTGGCTTCGAAATGACGAAGTTCCAGTCTCCATGACGTCAAAAGGCTTTCAATGACGTCACGCAGTTTCCCTGCATCTGCTAAAGGGTTATTTTATTCCGGAACAGATTAATGCTTGAGGAGGAGGGCTTCGATATTTTATTGATATTTCAGGAAACTATTTTGTCGGATTCGAAATTCCTAGTATGAGTAAAAAGTTTTTAAAAAATGAATGGAAAATAAATAAAATGAATGGAAAATAATAGAAAATAAAGGAATTCTTTTCATTTAAAAACATTATTTTTGAAAATGTTTATTAGTATATTAAATTCTCAAAAATCCGAGAATTCGTTAAAAACCTTCCAAAAGAATTATAAATTTTTAAGAAAAATCAAGACATTGCAATTAGATGTCAACATCTTTGCACAGTGTAAACAATATGCTGCTGCTCAGATTTTTAGTATTTACTATTCTAAATATTATTATTCTATTTTTTTAAAATACTTACTATGTATAATGCGATTTTTTAAATATAATTTTTATACAGTTTGTGTTGTAAATATAGGTTCCACTTTTATAGTTTTATTTACTCGTGTATGAAGTAAGTACACCGAGTAAAAGTATCGCAATCCCTAAAAAAAAAGAAGGGGAAAAAATCGACGTCTAGATATTTTTTCGTTTTAAACTTTGAGAATACACTTTTTTTCCAAAGAAATTTGTTTATCTTGTGAACACAATTTCAAAAATACTTTGACCTGAGCCGATGAAATTTAGTATATGGCCAATAAACCAAATCTGTACATTTCTATCAAATTTTGAATGAAATCCATAAGCAAAAATGTTATCTATCTGCTTTTCCGGGCGCAAACGAACTTGACGCTACAAAAATGCAAAAAGCTGAATGTATAAAATTTGTACTCGGTTTCAGTATTTAAAATGCAGTATTTAACAAATTGTGAGTCAAAAATGTGAAATTATTGGCAATCTGTGCACTCTCAAACATGGAAACGCAATAATTTGAAAATGCAATGACTTAGAAAAATGAAATTTAGAATGCGATTTTGCTACTAACAGAGTATTTTTTGTGTCTATATTTAGTTTCAATCGGAAAAAGAAAGTAATTGAAATGCTTGCTTAGTTTTCTTCACTCTACTGTGAAGCACTAAACATTCATATTCATTTTTAGAACTCTGAAAATAAAATAAAAATAAAAGATTAAAATGAAATCTTCTATGCCTATTTCTATGTATCATGTCAGAACATCCTTTTTTGAACGGCCAAGACACCACGTGCTCATGCGAGTTAAATTATATTTTTATTCAATTTAATTGTTTCATCGAATGAGTCACTTTAGTATTGCAAACGATCCAAAAAAAACTTTCTCACATTTATTTTTTTGAAAAAATATCACTTTTCCTATTTATTTCATTTTATATAATCACGTGCTCAAAATGACATTTTTCTTGGTTTTATTGGCTGTAGTCATTAACTTATATTTTTAATCAGAGATTTTATGAATGCAATGGGAACGCGTTATTTAAAGCTGATTTTTTGATATGCTCGTGCAAATAGTAAAATTCCAACTTTCCGCCTACGGATTTTTGTTGACGCCGCAAACCTCATTTCCCAAAATAACATCTTGTTCTGACATGATAAAAAAAAGAAAAAAGAAACTAAGTATTTATGACATTCATATCATAATGCATAGAACAATATCTATTTTAAATTAGAATAATATGTAACACGAGTAAATTTTTTAAGTTGGTTTTTAGTGCTGATTTCTTTTTTTCTTTTTTTCCTTTTAGAAATTCACAGCTTCAATTGTTTATTATACTTTATAGCTTAAATCTTTTTTGTTAAATGATCGTGCATATGCGTGATTTTTTAGATTTATTTCATCGGTTTGTCTTTGAATTAATGCTATTTGAATACATACTCATATTTAAAAATTTGTTCCCGTTCTCCTTAATAAATATACATTTATATATTTCATTAAAATGCTACTTTTAAATTTATTTATTTATTCTTTCAGTCCCCAAAAATAAAAAGTATGATATTAAATATTACGAGCTTATACCAGTAAAATCAATGTAACTGATTATGAATTCCCTTCGCACATCTTTTAAAGAACAGGAATCTTGCAAATTATTTCACCTACTCTAAAAGTTAATATTTTTTAGAGACGTTAGTTCATGCATGCAAGAAAACATAGTTTGCTTTTACCTTTTAATAATATTTTAATTAAAATAAAAACAGTAGCAGTTATAAAATACCTGAAAAGAAATCGTCTGCTAAATGTCTGTTAACAGATTTAGATTATGATATTTATCGAACAATTCATTGCCTACGTTTTTTCGGAGACATCACCAAACCTCATAACCAAAACAACATAATTTTCTGAATCATCATCTTGTTCGTGATAATGAAATGAAAATAGGGATATGAAAAAGCTGCAACTTTTATGCTAATAATTCAGTTGAATACGTATGTGTGTGTGCTCTAAGGACCAGACCGATCGATTAATTATTCTTACAGGTATACTTTGGAATGCTTCTGAAGGATTTTTTAAAAATTTCATTAGAATTTCAATTAATTAAAAGTTGGCTTTTTTCTACTAAGCCTAAACCATGCCAGGCTAGCATACGGGACGAGTCTTAAGTAGAATCATTTGACTCGAGACCGGGAATTTACCAGAAGACTGCCATGGCCGGTGTGGGTCTCATAATTTTTAAATGATGGAATTCTTCGGTAAAATGATGAGAGTAACACTTGATATCCTTTTATTTACTTTACTTAAGAGTAACACTTTCTCCCTTAATTTCCGCTCCCTTGAAAAGTTAGAAATAAGTAAACAAGTGAGTAAGTAAAGTAAATAAGAGAGTTTTACAGATAACTCTAAGAGATACTGAAAGGATGCCAAACGAGCGATTACAAAGGCTGGCAACAGGCTTGGCAGCTTGACGATAAAAATGACAGCTTCTGAAATTACTAGAATAATGGCGACATATCGATTAGAAGCGAAGATACTATATTGTTCTAGAACACTCGATGCCTTTTCAAGGGATCTATAAAAAACCTCAGAGAAAAACCGAAAGGATCAATTAACAGTTGAGTTTAACTCAAGTGAGGTGTCGAGCGAGATCTTTATGAATTGTTCGTGCTGTTATTTTGTTTATTTTTGGTTTGTAGCTGATAGACAGCTGTTGGATGCAAGATCTATTTGGTGCACGCTTTGTTTGTATTTTATTCCTATGAATTCATGCTTTTCTGCAGAAAAAAGCGTATTTATCTATTACTGAGTCTGTCAGATATTTTTCATTCTATCATCGGAAGAATTTTAGATTTTACGTAACTTTATTAAACAAATTCGTAAATAACTTCTTCATGATTTTAGTTTTGGGCTTGTTTAAATCTTATAAATAAAACGAGCAAAGAATTAAAATATCCTTCATTGATATTTGATATCAAAATTTACTTTATATTATTTTGAATCTCGAGAAAAAATTTCTGAATATTCAAGAGCAAATTTATCATACCAATGTAATGCTCAAAATAGAAACAAAGTTTATATAAAAGTCAACTAAATTATTTATTATAAATTTCTTAATTTTTGACGACTCCTTTTAAGAAAGAAATAAGGGCACTTTTCAATTAAAACTAGATTTTCAATCGGAATTATCTGTTTGCAAACGTAGTAATGCCTCTAAAAGTGACCAAACTTGCTTTTGATTGGTGCTTATGAAAAGTACACTGAACATGAACAAAATTATA
>JAOUZG010031479.1:3168730-3189824 GCA_026289955.1 Argiope argentata | reverse complement strand
TTGAAGCGAAAAAATTTCTGTTTCTTTCACGCCTACGTCTCGATGTAATCTGAAGTCAGTTTTATCATCGCTTCTTATACATCACGTATTAAAATAAATCTAAGATAAAAATTTCAGTTTCTTCTATTCGGCCAAGTAATTGTTAAAATATACACATACGCGCACATATCAACTTTAAATTTCTCTATTAAAATTATTTTCAATTTCCTTCGGCTTGGTATTCGAACAGGTAGAAGCTTCGAGTCAATGAAAACATGGCATTCTAAATCGCTGGGATATTATACTACAGATTTAAAATCGTTTTACTTTGATGTATAATTTTAATAATGAGGAACTGTCATTTGTTAACCTGTTTTCATTAAATAATAACGATAAATTTAAAACTTATGCTTATTGCTATTATTATTATTTTGCAGAATGTTTCAAAAATTCTCGAAGTTTGTGAAAAGTTCTATATGGAAGTAAACAATATATTATTGATCAAGCTTTAATATTATACTGCAGATTCTCAATAGATGGCAGCACGAGTAACATATTTCGTTGACTGTGCTACGCACAGTGTGCATTGAATTTTAAATGGAAAACTTATTCACAAATAATTAAAATTCCCCAAGAAAACAAAAGTAGATCAGATTGAATTTATAAGTTGTAGTCTATATAGAAATTAATGGGAAATTTCAATTTATTTGTCTTATATTTGATCAATGGTTATAGAAAATATTTTATATATCAGTGCTCGGATATCTCTGATCATATTATATAAGGAAAAAAAAGTGAAAGAAAAAACTCCAATTTTTTTTTCTAAATTAAGATTTTATATATATGCTGTTATGAATTTGTGTAAATTAGATGTAAATATTGTAAATATGTATGAATTGTTGGGTAAATATTTGTAAATAGTTTAATTGTACAAAATTAATTGTAATGGCATCGTGCGTCAGTGAGAAAAGACCGTTCTAAGGGAATTTACATCAGAAGATCGCCATATTTTAGCGATTTGGCGATATAGATGCGTTGGCGACGTAATGAGGTCGCTAACGGTTTTTACTACACGCTAAAATGTGTAGCAAAAGCTATGAAATAAAGATTTAACTTAGAGAATATTGGAGAAATTTCCGGACTTATACGGAACGAGTGAAATTCTTCAACGATTCCCCTGCCCACTTTAGTGGGACGCTATTGAAAGGAGCGGCTTAAAGAAGGAAGCTAGATCAGTTCGGAAAACGAACTGCGTCAATTGGCTTAACTTCAGAGAGCGTCTTTATTTACGTTGCCGTGCGTTCTACAGCTTTGCTGTTACCTAAAATTAGCGGATTAAGTAAGAGTTAATTCGCTGTGAATTTGTAGCTTGTGTTGCGAATATTTAATACACGTTTTCCTAGACAGTAAAGTCTGCATCTTCGCATCGCTCTCGATTGAGAATTTTAGTAACAATACCTTTCTTTGCTGGTCGAAAGGATTCATTTTAGATCGAAAACTCCATTTCCTTTCACTCAAGTGACTTTTAATGAAAGATGGGCGTATCTTTTATTACATGAGGCAGTTTGTGAGAACTAGTAATTCAAAATCTTTTCATATCGCGCCAATAGCTTAGTGCCATTTTGCGCCATTCCATTGCTTAGATCATCCGTTTAAGCTGGCCAGAATCCGTTAAGCTGGTCTATTTGGGGAAGTATTGGATTGATTCAGTTGTGTTGATCGTTTATTGGCGCAAAAGCCATATTTGACCTCGGAATGCTATCATTTGAGATCTGAAAGTACTCAAAACCTCTTCCTTGCCTTCTCGCTATGTTCTGATCCTTGTTTGTGCTGATGATCCATTTTGGTGTGAAAGAAGTTTTTAATTTTAGAGGTTTGTCGGTGTCCTGACTTAGTGGTAGTGCATCTTCCCCGTGATCTGGGTGTCCCGGTTCGAGCATGGTTATTCTTCTGTGTTCTATCTGTAAGGTGTGTTAATGTACTTCCTTGTAAAAAAGAGCTGTGCAAATGAGTAAGAAGCAAAATTCGTTCTCCTGGTTTTGATTGGCGTTACTATAAAAACAAGAGGCGCTGATTAGGCTTAAATCGCTGACTACCTCAAGGAGCTTGTCCATGGTAAGGGCCATAAGAAACAAAAACAATTTTAGAGGTTTAACTAAGGAGTGAACTAAGAACAGGCGAAAATTCAAATTTAATTCTTCAGGAATCTTCTAGCTAGAGTATTTCTACCTTGCTGATGAACTGAAAAATCAATTAACAAATATTTTGTTAAATTCCATTGCGATTATATCCGATGGTTATGGGAATACTACATCATTTTTATGTATTTATTTAAGATTATTTTTACTGAAAAATTGAATCTTGTGGGTGCATGGTAAAAAATAGTTCTCTTTAAAAGATAACAATGCTTTATTATACACAAATACACAGTTATAAAACACAATTGAAAAATATACAAGTAAAGCTCTAGCACAGTATCACAGAAGCAGCACATCGTTATCAAATATCGGAAGAGCACAAAGCGTTCAGCTCAGCCCTCGAAAATAAAATTTCGCTCAACTTCTCGCTTCAATTCAACTCAATTGACTATCTTTTCTCTTGAATATACTCGGCTTTTTATATCTTCTGTGCCAAGGCATCGAATATTCTTGCACGAATGTGGAATTCAAGTCCTAGAGGAATTTGAACCAAGATTCCCGAATACTTTAGATCTACATTTTGAACAGTTAAAATTTCCAAATTCGACTTCAAGTCACCAAAGTTAAGATCATTGACTATCTGTAAAATGTACATCCATTTTGGCTATCTGTAAAATTCTCTTCCTCATAAAAAATAATTAAAATGAAATCTGCTGTGCACATTTCAATGTATCATGTCAGAACATCATTTCTTGAACGACCAATGATCAAGTGATTGGGCAAGTTAAACTATATTTTTATTCATTTTAGTTGTTTCATTGAATGACTCACTTTAGTACTGCAAACGATCCAAAAAAAACTTTGTCCCGTATTTTATTGTTTTAAAACAATATCCCATTTCCTATTTATTTCATTTCACATAATCACGAGCTCAAAATGGCATTTTTCTAGGTTTTATTTGCTGGAGTCATTAACTTATGTTTTTCTAATCAGGGCTTTTGTAAATGCAATGGCAAAACGTTATTAAAAGCTGACTTTTTGAGATGCTCGTGCTGATCTCAAATTTTTAAAATAAAAATAAAATTTTTACTTTTGGCCGACAGATTTTTTGTTGATGCCAAAAACCTCATCATGTTCTGACTGTTCATTGTGTTCTGACATGATATTAAATAAACTAACCGCTCAGGAAAGCAATATTATAAATTCGCAACTACACTGGTTTGAAAATGGTATCTAAAGCAGGCACTCCGTTTTGCAGATTTCCTCACCATACGAATACACTCATAAATCATATGATTTTTTACCAGAATTAATACGGATTTGATCAGACACACACTCTTGAACACAGCTAGTCCCAAATTGAATGTTTATTTAAAAATAGACCGATAAAGATTTCAACAATAGAAAAATATACTGACATGGCTGATTAAAAGAATATTACAAAGTAATTTGAGTTAATTGGTGAATATGCTGTTTTCATTTAAGAAACTAATTGGGTACTATGCAAATAAAGGATGCTTATTTGCATGACTTGTATGCCTTTTATACCAATTACCAATGTATGCCAATTACCATAGGGAGAGGGACCTGAAAATGAGAATTAATGCATAATTTATCATCCACTCAGTTTCAAATACATTTTTTAAAACTTGTAGTGGATGACACTTGATGCTAATACAGTTTTTTTTTAATATTAATTCATTAAATTATTTAATTTTTTACTAATTAAAAACTAACTTTCCCGCCAAAAATCTTACATTCCTCACCACCAAAGGAGTGAGACTTTAGTTTGTTTTTTCCTCACTCTAATGAGGTTAGGTTTATATTTCAATCGATTCTGTTTATTTTCTTATTGCTTGATGCATTTAAAATTAAATATTTTTAATTAATAGGCTTTTTGGATTTATTTTGAAGTACTTTTGAATTAAAATCAAGCAGAATAAAGGGAATTAAAAAGTTCTAATCTGTATTGCGTTACTTTGACTGGTGTAGAAAATTCATCCATTTGCGTTTCCCCAAATGTCTTTGAAAACTAACGCACGTGCAGTGTGTTGTAATTGTTGATAACTGTGTTTTCATTTTAATTAAAAGTTTAAAAAATGGTGTGTATAATACTGTTATAGCTGTCTCAATCTCAATCGATGAATAAAATAGACTTGATTGGATTTTAAATAAATACGGACTTGATTTGTTGTTTCCAGGTACATACTGTAAATAAATTGGTTTTAGTTTAGATGTTTGCTTTTCCATTCGTGCTAAGTCGTGAATAAAAGCTAATGTTTAATATATTTCTAAAGAAGTATTAATTTTAAGGTATGTATTTTTAAAAATTTCTAATCTGTATTGCGTTACCCTAACTGGCGTAGAAAACCCAGGCATTTTAGTTGCCCCAATTGGTGTTGAAAATTCATGCATGCGCAGCAGCTTTTTTACATATTAATTCATTAATTTAATTTTTAAATAGTGTTTTAATAGAGTTTTAGAATTTTGTAATGCAAATTGAAATCAATATTCAGTTACTGAATCGGTAAAAGCCGAGGATATCAGTATTTTTCAAGTGAAGATGAAGAATACGAGCTCAGTTCTCGCGAAAATCAATAATTTTTTTTGATAAATTATTCATATTAATTGCAATTATTTTATTAAAAGTAAATCAAATAAGAATTTTCTTTGTTGACCTAAATAGGAATTGACTTTAAATAATCTTTTTATATTACTTGTTTATTTCATTAGCTTTGTGAATAGGTATTACTATTATTGTTATTTTTCTTTGAAGACTTCAGACTTCCTCGCTTGTAACAGTATTATCGAAACAGATATTAAGTTTCAATAACTAAGGTCACATGATGAAATGTATAAAAACATGACAAATTATAGATGAGAAGGTGTTATTATTATCCTACTATTCTATCATTCAATGAAGTCGTATTTTTTACAAATTTATTCACTTGATAAATAGGAAAATAAATTTTTAGGTATCAAAGGATTGACTTTCTTTTTTTTTTTTCCTGTTTATTTTAGACAATATTAAATAAAAAAATAAAATATACGTGAAAGCTATCTGCTTCTTTTTTTTTCAATACACATACCTATTCAGAAATGTTTTTATAATATCCTTTAATTTATAATATGATAAACAAACCACTTGCATTTTCTGACTGCCATAATAAACGAAAATTAAATAAATAATATTGTTCTTGCATTTGATAATGACAGAAACATTTAAAAACTTTTTAAATTTTTGTTAGGAATCATAAAACCGAATTACAGCTATGTAGTTTCTTAATTGCAAGTCTTTATAATCTTGGATTGTAACATTCTACTCATAAATCTCTTAGAACTAATCTTATATCTGCAATAATGTTTTCATTGTTCTAACATTTTTTTAGATAAAATTTAAATCAAATTTTCGCCAATAGATGGCAGCCATGCATCGTATTCGTAATCGACCGTAAGAGGATACAAATGACGCAATACCATTTAAAAAGGAATAACTAATGATGAATTCATCCGGATTCGTTTGGCTGCCTTTTCTTTTTCCGACTGCTAATCTGTTTTTTATTGTTAAGGTTCAAGGTTACGTACTGATCATGGTATTTCCTTCCTAATAAAAGATTATCACTATGGAAAACAATAGTAAAGCGATGTTCATTACCATATGTTTGAAACATTTAAGCTTTAAAGGCAAAAATTATATCGTCTGATTTTTATTTTCTTCTATGGATGGACACTTATTTTATTTTATAATTTATGTTAACTTAGAATTTTTTTTAAATTTGAATTTCGCATCTAAATAAAAAAAAAATTGGACCTGTAACTCTGGTTTTTGTTTCGCAAGAAGTTCAGTTTTGGAACTATGAATATTACTTTGAAGTGAATTAGCTGTTTTAAATCTAGAATGCATGAATATTTTCCTTCTTTTAACAAAAGATATGAATGGGCTTTGGGTAGCTACTTATAGCCGGAAAAAAAATATTTTTTTCGTTCGGAAAATTAAATATATATATATTTAAAGAAAATGAAATCTTCGATCGTAAATTTCAAGTTATCATGTGAGAATATTATTATTTTTAAGCCATTATTTGTCTTAATTTAAGTCATTAACCAGTTTAAATCGGCTTGAAACAATCACGAGACTTCTCTATCGTCCTCTATAACATATATATATATAATTTTTTTAAAACTTTTATTTTTGATTTTTCTAGCCGGTAAAGTTTTGGTAGGTCGACCGATTTTGAGATGAAATAACAACTATAATACCATAGTTGTTAGTCTGCCTTTTAAAAACGCATCTGCTATCAAAGAAGCAAACTTAATAATAAAGCAATGCTGGTAAAAGCAGGTCAACCTTTTAAAAATGCATCTGCTTTCAAAGACGCATGCATAATAATAATGCAATACTGGTAAAAGCAAGTAAAAATATTTTTTGTCTGTAAATTTCGGAGACATCAAAACAGCCTAACCAAAACAGCATCATGTTCTCACTCGATAAAAAATGTTCCAAATAGCTATGTTTTGAATGAAACATTATTCTTATGAAGCACGTTGCTTTTTAATAATTTTACAATAAAAATAAAAGTCCCTTTTTATCAATATATTTTTTACAATACAAAAAAAAAAGAAAAGAAAAATAGTGTGATAGCACTTCTAAAGTATAGAACTATTCATACAGTTGTCATCTTGGTATTTTCTAAGTTTCCTGTTAAAATTTAATATCGGTTTTTTCTACAAACAAGTAAAGTACTACGAAAGGTATTCACAAAAGAATTTCCAAACACTCACTATTGGCCTTTAGAATAGCCATGTGAAGCTTATAAATGGAAATAAAAAAAAGTGTAGCCAAATAACTACACGGATGCACTGTAGGACTAAGCCACGATCAAATGGTAAAAACAACAATTGAATTTTCTCAAAACACCATTTATTGATGGGTTTCAGTTCTTGGGACTTGTAGCTGCTATGGCCTTTGTCCCCTAGTATCCAAAGACCTGAAGACCCATTTAATTTCTGAGTAAAGACACTGAAAACGTTTGATCTCAAGGATTTAACGCAAGAGATTTGCAGTGTCTGGCGTAAAATTGATGATGCATCTAATATCGGGCAAAAAAGGATAAGATGCAAATGTTTAGAAAAATATTCAGAACTGCTGCCAAGACTGTGCGTTACAAAAAGTAGCAAGCGACCACGATCAATCTTGTTTTTTTAAAAAGGAAACAAAATATTTGATCAGAAAGTGTAAGAAATTTGGAGGGTGGGAACTTAAAAAGTGCCTGTATTTAGTATATATCAAAACATTTGAGCTCTTGAATAAAAATATGTAAATGGGCTTTTGAAGAGTTAATTGAAGAAAGAAAGATTTTAAAGGATGAAAAAATTTGGTAATTCAGAGCAAGCTTTTGGCTTAGGACTCTTCTGTGATGATTGTATTTACTGCACTGGAGAAAAATGTGTTCCAGGGAGTTATCTTGCTTACATGTGGTACAGAGAGGATTTTCATGAAGTCCAAATCTATTTAGAAGAGCTGGCGTTATGATTGTTCGCGTTAGAATGCGAGTAATAACTGTGTCTTCTCTCCTGTTTTTAAGCCATGGTATAAGCGTTTGAATGTTGGGAATGTCTCCAAGTTCTTCTTGATATTTGCTGTTTTGGAAATTTAGATTGGGTCCCAACAGAGAATTCTTTTTCATTTCGGCTACTATATCTTCCATTGCAACCCATTCAATCTTGGGATTCGATTCAGTGACATTTTTGGTTAACAAGTCTAATCTTTCGTTCCACGTGATTCCGGAATGACCTGGGGTCCACACTAAGACGATTTTTTGATCAAATTTGTTTCGAATATAAATCTTATGTGCAAGCTGAAGAATTATACTTGGTGATCTGATAGATATGTTATTAAAACCCTGAAGAACAGAAAGACTATCTGTTAAGACGAGGATGTTATTTTCAGTGCCAACAAGATCATCCAGAGCCTGATAAATGTCCAGAGCTTCTGCCGAAAAAATTCTGCCTGGTACGAAAATGAATCTCTGTTTGTTATTCCAGCGATGGATGTAATTGACCGCGATTTCGAAACATCCGTATCTATAATAAAAAAATCTTTGAAGGCGGTGTTTAAAGTATCTTCATAAAGCGATCGTATTAAGTAACTGGGTAAATTTTTGTTTCGAAAATCAAAAGTATGAAGATGAATGTCACAGATATCCTTCATTAGAAAACCAAGATCATAGGGAATTTGAATTATAAGCTCCGTTTTAATCCTTATATTAGTAAATATTTCTTGAAGGGAATAAAAGCCTGCTTCCGTTAGATTAATTAGCCGATTCTCCTGAGAATGCGATAGGGTAGAGTGGCAACCATATGCTAAATGTTTCAAAAAAAAAAAAAATTGATGGGAAAGTCTTTTGATTTTATCCGAAAGAATTTCTTGTTCCGATATCTTTAACAAAACTATGTTTGGAGTCCAGATTGGCAATCCCAGTTCAACTCTAAGAGACATTGTTTGAATTGTGTCCATTATTTTTAAATATGAGTGGGCAAGTTTATTGAATACAGGACAGAAGTAGAAAAATAAACTGCTGATATTGCTGTCGGCAGTTTCAACAAGTTGTTTTGTTCTGGAACCATGATTTTTAAAAGCTTCTCAAAACATTACTCATATATTACTTATTTAGAAATCGAAAGTATATCTGACACATCTCACAGTCGTTCGAATCAATTTTATTCTTAGAATTGTTTTAAGAATTTAAAATATAACTGTAGAGCTTGGATAGAAAATTTTTAAAATACGATTTTAAGGTGACACCTGGGGCCGGCTTTCTGACACAGAGGTAGCGCGTCTTCCTCGTGTTCTGTGAGTCCCGGTTCGGGCATGATTGTTCTTCTGTGTTCTATCTGTGAGATGTGTGAATGTGCCCCTCAGTAAAAAGGGGCTGTGCAAGCGTGTATGTATGTGTTTCATTCTCATATGAGCTAGAAGTGAGACTTCTGCCCCCGGGTGCTCAAGGGTTTATACCCTCAGAAGCTACGGCACCCCTCTTTCCTTGGTAAAAAGCGGACATGAAATCATCATCAAGGTGACACCTGGGCCCGCTGTGGCCTGGTGGTGTCTCTACCCGTTAGGGTTTCAGGCTTGAGATTCGATTCCACCGAAGAACCGTCGTGCGAGGGGGACTGTTACACGTTGAAACTGTCAGGACTAGACGTCTTCCCGTGTAAGGAGGGGAGTGCCAGTTCAAATGTCGGCCTCATCATCTGACCGTGGTTCGAAATTGCAAAGCCCGTCCCAAAATAACTTCAGTGTCGCTTTACAACTGGAAGTTGATATAATTAAAATACCTGGGAAGAATTTTAAATGTGGCCGGGACGGCCAGCTTGGTAGAGCGTTGGACTCGTACGGGTTCGAAGCTCACCGGCCGAAAGATTCCCTGAGTATGTGGCGGCTGGCGCTCGTTAAATCTGTTCGTGGTCGCAAAGTCCTCCATGTCGAGAGTAATACCACTGGGGGATACTGGGTCAGAGGTGATCGTTCTCTGTTCCAGGTCTAAATTACGATTCGAGATGAATGAATGAATTTGCATGAATGAAGTTCGCCCTCTAAAAAGGGTTGTGACACGTGAGTAGTTAAGTTGTACTCTCGGCCCTAGATGGCGGTACGAGTGAAACAAAGAGACACATTTCTTAGGCTTAAATCATCTGCTGATCGTATCAGCGGGGGCTTGTCCACGCAGGTGCCATTAGTCACAACACAACACAGAATTTACAGAAAAAGTCTATGGTAGAGGTGGGAGGGAGAATACATTGGAACAATTATACTTACATGCCAAAACTAATACATATCTGAAAAATTTAATAAAACTGTACAGGGTGTCAAAGTAAGGCCGGATAAACTCTGCACAGCTATATTCGTTATTTGGAAAACGTAAGAAGTGCTGAACTGTACCTCTTCGACCGATTGTTTTCGAAGAAAATGTATGACGTCGTATCCAGTTTACGAAAAAACCTTTATTCTTCTGCTGGATTGGTTGTCAGGGTCCTGTCTCATGGCCATCACGATCTCCATATCTGCCCCCTTTAGATTTCTTCCTAGGGGGGACAGGTAAAGGAATTGGTTTAACGAGATCCAGTTACTTCAGAAATTGATTTGGTCCATTCGTTTCCACAATACGTTTACTTATGTGGACACTACGATGCTAGATCGACGTACAGTCAACAATTGCACGACGCGTGCATTCATATTTCCATATGAGCGGAGGACATTTCGAACATCTTCCTATTTTAACCCTTTGCGGTCCGAAAAATAATTAGATGCAAAATTATTCACCTAAGACAAAGATTTGTTTATTGCTGTTAAAAATAAATATAGATAATTCTTTTAAGTCGAGTTTCTATGAAAAAATAATCTACATCTCTTAACCATTATGTAGGCGTTTTTAACAATTCAATTTGAAAAATAAATAAATGAAACGTCAAAATGATGCACAGTCTTGAATGTCGAGTCACACTCGACATCGGACCGCAAAGGGTTAAATTATACAAGTATTGATGTTCAAGTTTCGAATAAAATTTATTTTCGTAAACGGATATGACGTCATATATTTTCTCGCAATTTTCTCGAAAACTATGGGTCGTAGAGGTACAGTTATATGGGCATTTTTCATGTATTCCAAACAACGAATATGGCTGAGCACATTTTATCCCGTCTTGCTGGGACACCCTGTACAAACAGCATTTTTGGTTAAACGAGTAATTTGTCATTTTGACTCATGGTATTTTGTAAGCCCGCTAACACAGTTATCTGTCGATGATTTAAGCCAAATGAGCATATCTTGTTTTTTCAATAGCGCCATCTAGTGCCAAGAGTACGACTTAGCTACTCACACGTCAGAACCCTTTCTACGGTGCGGACTTCATTCACGCGTTTCATTCATTCATCCACAGATCGCAATTGAGTCCTGAATCAAAGAACGATCATCTCTGAACCAGTATCCGAAGTAGCATTACTCTCGACATGGAGGAATTTATGACCCCGACAGATTTATACGTGCGCCAGCCACCACATTCACGGAGAGTCGTCGACTGACTGGTTTGAATTCGCAGCCCAAGAGATGCTAAACCAACACCTTACCAACCATGCTATCTCAACCCTTGAACAGGTATAGTTTCCATTTTCTAAATTGATTCGAGATTATGTGATCGAAACTCGAATTTCAACCATTTCTTCGCGATGTGTTCTGAGTAATTTTGTTATTTTGAAACCGACATAAAATTACAAAAGGATTTATTGTTATAAAAAAAAATTGTATCACAATTACAACAACAAATTTATTCAAAAAGATGGCTTTTAATATTTTAAATATCAAAATGCATCTATTTGTAATATTGTTAAAATTGTAATTTTTCACTTATATTTTATAATTTCAGTGGGGGTTTTTTCTGTGAATTCTAAATGCAATTTATGATTTAAATTTTATAATACCATAAATAGTTTCAAGCGCTTAAAAACCAAAAATCACAGCATGTGTAACTTTAGTTCCAATTGTCATTTTTTTAAAACATGAGATCCCCTGCGCAACCTGAAGATTCAAAATATACTTTGTTTTCGCTATTTCCCCCATTGATTGGGATGCAAAAGCAAAACTATGTAGTTGTATAAGTTTGATACTCAGAAAAAAAAATCAGTTTTTCTCTCCATCCTAATTTACAATCTTCTAACTCGGAAGAGAAAATTCTATTAACATGCCATTTCAGAGTCTCTCTTTTTCCTGTCAGTTAATCTGTATCATGTTATTACTTTCACTGATGAAATACAGTAATCTTTTTTTGGGAAGAAGAAATAGGAAATTAAACAGGGAAGAAGTGTAATTTAGAGAAAACTCAGTTTAGTTAAAACTGCCCTACAGATTTCATTTTTAAAAAAATCATGTGAAAACATGATATTGATTTGGTTGGGAAGTTTCGACGGCTGCGACATTTACGGCCAAAAAAATTTTTTTATCTGCTTTTACCAGTATTTCATTAATAATTATTACGTATGCTTCTTTGAAAGCAGGTGCATTTTTAAAAGGTTTACTGCTTTTACCAGTATTGCTTTATTATTATGTAAGGTTCTCATTTATGTTTAATTTTATTATTTCTATATTTATTGATGCTGAGTGGCAGCAGCAGTTTTGTTATGATTAAGTTCTCTATATTGCATTCGATATCGCACGGGAAATGTTCTCGTCTTTTAATATTAATTAAACGTTTATTTTTCTAAGGCGCCTTTCCCTTCTTAAAATAATCTGCATACCATTGATCCACCTCTTATAATTACGTATTCTTCTTTGACAGCAAATGCGTTTTAAAATGTTTGACTTGTTTTTACCAGTATTGCTCTATTATTACGTTGCTCCTTTGACAGCAGATGCGTTTTTAACCCTTTGCACTCCGATGAGGCATCTCATTCACCATTCAAAATTGTGCGCCATTTTGACGTTTTATTTGTTTATTTTTCAAATTGAATTGTTAAAAACGCCTGCATAAGGGTTAAGATAATTAGATTAATTTTTCAAAGAAACTCGTTTTAAAAGAATTTTGCATACTTATTTTTCATAGCTGTAAACAAATTTTTGTATTAGGTGAATAATTTTGCATCTAATTATTCTTCGGAGTGCAAAGGATTAAAAGGTTGACGTAGAACTAAGACATCATAGCTGTTATTTCATTTCAAAATCGGTCGAGATCCAAAACTTTGTTTGCCAGCTTAGAGAATTCTCGTGAATGTTTCAGACCGGTTTAAACTGGTTAATGACTTAAATTAATTATGACAAATAATGGCTTAAATTAATAATGTTCTCACATGATAACTTTAAAATCAGATCTTTTTTTTTTAAAATCAGAAATAAAGTATACCCTTGTTTAATGATTTTGACGTGCTCAATTTAAAATGATGTTGTAAATCCTTACAAGATGTCTCCCTGAAATTTTCTTACAATGGACACTTTTTTAATAAAGGTATAATCCCCCTTTTTGCCGGCTCTCTGGCACAGAGGTAGCGCGTCTTCCTCGTGTTCTGGGAGTCCCGGTTCGAGCATGGCTGTTCTTCTGTGTGCTATCTGTGAGATGTGTGACTGTGCCCCCCTGTAAAAAGAGGCTGTGCATGCGAATGTGGTGAGTGTGTAGCTAAGTCGTACTCTTGGCCCTAGTTGGCGCTGCTTCGAAAACAAGACGCTCCTTTCGGCTTAAATCTGCTGCTGTATCAGTGGGGGGCTTGTCCAATATGGCAAGTGCCATAAGTAACAAACAAACAAACATCCCCCTTTTTAGTACGTATTTGTGGACATTGGACAGAGCCGTAAATACCACGAACACTCAGATTGTGATTATTATTTACGAAATTTGTTTTCTTCGTTATTAGTAAAGGAAGTCAGCAACTGCGCCTTAACATCTTGATAATGACAAACAAGGAAGATCTTTTTTCGGCTTGAATCAGCTTTTTTACTGAATTTAAAAATCGGTCATTCTTGATAAAGCAGTAAAGGTACAAGAAGGGCTGGGTTTATCTGGTTGGTAGAGCGTTGGACTTGTAATCCTTAGGTTACGGGTTCCAAACTCACCGGCCAAAAGATTCCCCGAGTGTGTGCAGGCTTGCACTCGTAAAATCTGTCGAGTTAGCAGAGTCCTCCATCTCGAGAGTAATATCACTGGGGGTACTGGGTCGTAGGTGATCGTTCTCTGTTCCAGGTCTAAATTACGATGTGAGATGAATGAATGAATTTGCATAAATGTAGTCCGCCCCCTAAAAAGGGTTGTGACGTGTGTGTAGCTAAGTCGTACTCTTGGCCCTAGATGGTTCTTTTTGTAAAACAAGAGACGTATATCTCGGGCTTAAAATCTGCTGATGTATCAAAAGGGCTTGTCCACGGCAAGTGCCATAAGTAACAACAACAACAGGTACAAGTAAATTGATAATATATCGAAAATTGAATACATATTTTCTAATGATTGGAATTAAAATTTGGTATAGAATTACAGTTGTAGTCACAAGTTCATATACTAACTTTCTTTTAAAATTTTGCACTCGGAAAAGCTATTCAATGCTTAATTATTCACCTAATACAAAGACTTGTTTATTGCTTCGAAAAATAAGTACATGTAATTATTTTAAGTTGAAGCCTCCCATTTAATTAATTTGCATCTTTTTTACCATTCTACGGGTATTTTTAATAATCAAAATTGAAAAATAAATTAATAAAGCGTCACAATGATACATCGTCTTGAAAGGTGAGTGAGTTTAACCCCTTAACCGGTTTGCCCGTACGCCGTACGTTCATCGATTTATCGAATTTTGATAGTTGTAAACAAAAACAAATCATTTATAACATTTATAATCCAATAGCAAAAGGATTTCGAATACGTAGATAAGCCAAGTATTCCCTGGATTTCCATTTGAATCAAAATAAGAAAATATTCCCCAAATAGAAGGTGTCATCTTATTAGATAGTAAGGAAAATAAACCGTTTAAGGGGATAATTTAGTTATATTAACGTCCCGTTGTAAAGCAACACTAGGGCTACTTTGGGATGAACCTCGTGATTTTGAATTGTGGTCAGATGACGAGGATGACACCTGAGCTAACAACACTCTCCCCACATCACACCACATCAGCTGCAGGACGCTTGGCCCTGACTAATTTAACGTGAAACAGGCCCCCTTACACGACGTTTCTTCGGTGAAATCTATAAAAGTTGGCCACAACTAATCCTGTCGATACTGCTGCGTTAAATGGAGGCGGGGTGGTCAGCTGTACACAGAAAGAAGTCCATCTGTAAGATAAATCCTCTTTTTGACTGGGATTTCTTTAATGTGAGCGGTAGAGACTGTGATGACATCTAATTGTGTCCCCATTTTTTTATTTTCATGTAGATACAGGACACGGCACACACATAAAGTAAAATCCCTAAAAACATACAAACGATTCCATTATCTTTCGACTTCGTCAGTCTCAGATTCAGACTGCCCTCTCATCTCTCGCTTCGTCAATTCCAGACTGCGACTGACCTCTCGGGATTGTGTCAATTGCGCTCAGTCTCATTTGTTCTAACTCATTAGAGGGTGTCATTTGCGGTCACATTGTCGGTTTAATGGGATTTAATCACCTTTGGCAGGAAAACTTGGCATGCATCTAGAGGGGCTAAAAAGAATGCATGTTTCTCGCATTGATAAGATTAAGTGAGATAATTAAGGGTGCTTTTCTTTGAAATATTCGCTGTTTTTTTTTCACGGTAAAACTGATACATTTTCTTTAAGAACGCAAGGAATATTTTTGATAGTTTATTTTTGATTAGAGGTTAGAATAAATTTAAAGGGAAAACGGAAAGCGAAAAAATACTTAAATCTAGATGATCGAATAAACCGGAGAATAGAAAAATATTCTTTCGACATAGAATTAAAAAGCTTCCTTGTAACTCTTGCAATTACAATAAAATTGTTGCAAAATTATTTTAAAGCATTGAACAATGGAATTTTACAATCAAAGATAAAAGTCATAATGTGGTACCTTATTTAAGGATTGAGTGCAAATGACACTCGTTAATGAGTTAGCTCTAATGAGACTGAGCGCAAGTGACACAGAACCGACCTCTCATCCCTCGCTTCGTCAGTCTCTGACTGAATTGTTTTCCCCCTCGGATTCGTCTCTCATCATCTCTCGCCACGTCCGGGAAGAAAGGTTGCCAAAGTTGGTGGCCTTATACCATAACAGATTTTAATATGAATTTATTTTTTGGTTGATAAATCTGTGTACTAAATTCTACCCATAAAGCTATTTTTATTTTATAATTATAACCCCTTTAATTCGAATAGCTGGGCAGATGGGCTTATTCTGATTAGCTTTTTTCTTTTGAAAATTTCGTAGAATACAACAAATTTTTTGTAAAGTCCATGTATCAAACATTATTCATCTGTCTCAAAACATTTGAAAGTTAAATATTCGCAGTAAAACGGATGGGGCAGACAAATAGACAGAGTTTCAAAAATGTATTCTGATATTAATCATATCAAAATCTATTATGGTATAAGGCCCGCCAGCTTTGGCAACCCTTCTCACTTCATATAGCAACCTTTCTTGGCAAACGTGGCGAGAGAAATGTGAAAATTCGCCAAAGTCTTAAATTTTGATTTTTTTCGACAGTATTTTTTCCCCATATAGGAAGAAGCAAAAACTCCTGTTTTCTAGCTCCTGATTAGCTCCTGTTTTCTAAATTTGATATTTCTAATTTGAGATAGCAATGATGAAAATATAATTCCATATTTTTCATCTGGATATTAGATGTTTCTTTGCTGCTTTCTTTTCATGAATTTACAGATGCATTCCGTGTAGCCTTTCAGCAGTTGATTTCTACCATTGGCGGATTCCGTGTTTCTATGGTAACGTTTCTTCACAACATATGTATGCTTTTACTATGCCCTATGGATATAGAAAGAGTTGTCATAAAAAATTAATAGAATAATATTTTTAATGTATTTTAAAAGGTCGAATTTTATAGAACACTTCTTTCCTTTTTACCACTGACTGAGAATTGCTGCGTGATTTTGTTCGAAAATTATTTGCGCCTAATTTTTATTCGCCAAAAACAGGTACACGCAGATATTTACAAATATACTTAGTGTATTATGTACCTTACATTAATTCTCCACATAGTCACCACACCGGTTCAGACATTTGTCCCATCATAGCACTAAATTAAAGATACCCCTGTGGTAGAATTCTTTTAACTGCCTATGGAACCATCGTCGGACCTGGTGACTTCTTCATCACATGTGAATCTCTGTCCTGCCAGAAGCGTCTTCAGTGGACCGAAAACATGAAAATCACTAGGGGCAAGGTCTGGACTGTAGGTGGGTTTTCCAGATTCTCCCAGTGAACGCTCATTCTCGACCTTTTTGAAACTCACGACACCACCACTGAACACTTCTCAAAGAGAAACACATTCCCCCGTACGTGGAGTGCATTTCCCTATGAATTGCTATGGGTGTTTGTCCCATGCTCTATAGAAAACGAATAACACTTCGCTGCTCATAAACTTTGGACGTCTGAAGAGCAACTGCCATCTTAAATGACTGATAGCACTGATCGGAGCAAAAAGCAGATACGGCTGGTACAGTTCAAGGAACGTTCACTGCTGGGAATGCATATGTTCTCTTTGTATTCACTGCCGTATTTTGGCTTTAAAAAATAGGCACAAAGACTTTTTGATTTACCCTCGTAGAAGATGTAGTGGGAGGGGGGAGTAAAATTAATTAATACTATAATTTAGTTAATAGACTTACTGATAATTACTTTATGGAAATGTTAAACAGTATATTATCATGGAGATCAAGCAAGTGAAATGTTTTTTTTTATTCCAGCGCATTAGGAAGTTTTTGAAAAGTTGATTTTACTATTCAATCTTTGCAAATATAAAACATATTAAAGGTATGTGAAAATTAACTGCGAAGTGTATCAAAAAATAAGTTCAAGTTAAATAAAACCCTTTTTAAAAGCAAGCTTTTAATAATAGTAAAAATTAATTAATTAATCCAAAATATGGAGATCAATCATAAAATTGGGAAGCATTAAAAATATTATAAAAAAGTTCGTTCTTTAATTCATTCATTATAAAAAAAGCATAGTGAAAATCGTGAGAAAGATTCCTGATAATCCACTAAAAATTCAAGTTGATCAACAAGATTTTTGACGAAAATGTCGAAAACATTTTTATTCTATATTTTAAAATTCTGTACAGTTTTTTTTATAAAATTTTTTTTATTTTGTTTTTACGATTATTTTTGGGGAAATTTATTCCTAATTATTCCAATTATTTTCCTAATTTACCTTTTAATGCTATTTTGATATATTCAAAAAATATTATCTCTAATTGAAAATTGAAAACAAATCTTGGTATAAAAACTAAATGAATTAAAATCTAATGTACATCTATACATTTATTTATTTCTCAATATATTCTGCAATTCTTAACCTACATAATAAGCATTCTGCCGATTTAAAAAGATATTCATCTGCTTTAATGCTTCATGAGGTGGAAAAGAAAGGAAAATTATACTTCTTGAAAGGAAAATTATACGTTATTCAGTCGCAAAACGTCTGTATTTAAAGACTAAACAGAAATATATAGATATTTCTTTTAACTTCGGAAGCTTCATTTTTTTGGGGGGCGGGGGTTCAGACGATTTTCTAAGTTGTTAATAAGATTTTGAATAAATCATTTGATAATCTTGTAAATTAGTAGATTTCTGGTTTATGCCAGTTTCTATTTCTTAAAAAAAATTCCAATTTTTAAAACATTTTAAAGTTTTCACTGATATTTTATTGTTTGATATAGATTCGTCCAATCTATTACAAAATCTTAATATATTTTTTATCATGTCAGAACAATGATGTTGTTTAGGGGACGAGGTTTTTGGCGTCAACAAAAATCCGTAGGCGAAAAATAAAAATTTTATTATCTGCACGAGCATCTGAAAAAATCAGCTTTTAATAACGTGATGCCATCACATTTACAAAAGCTCCAATTAAGAAAATAAATTAATGACTCCAACAAATAAAACCTAGAAAAATGTCATTTTGAGCACGCGATTATATGAAATGAAATAAATAGGAAAAGTGATATTTTTTTAAACAATAAATGCGAGAAAAAGTTTTTTCGGATCGTTTGCAATATTGAAGTGATTCATTCAACGAAACAATTAAAACGAATAAAAAAAAATTTAATTCTCACGAGCACTTGGTGCTTGATCATTGACGAAATTGTCATCTGACATGATACATTGAAATATGCATACCAGATTTCATTTCAATCTTTATTTTTTTTCCCCTTTCTTTTAGAAAATTTTTTATTTCTTTTTTTTTAACCCAGAATTATTAAAAATAAATTTTGACTTAAATTATGTCAATTTTCAGAAGAAATCAAAATTGGGAAATTGTTTCAAAATTATTTATTTTTATTTCGTATACAAAATATATTACGAAAAAGTAATGAATTTCAAAAAATTTTAACCACTAAATTTAAATGAATCAGGGTTTAGATAATAATATATTTTTGTTTGGAATTGCGTCTTTATTGAATACAAAGGGCGATTTTTGCTGATATTTTTATGAGTAATCCTGACATGTAGTTAACATAATAATACTTGTAAATCGAATGTGTATTTTTCTTAAGCGTGTGAAACCAAAATGTATCACCATACTACAACTGTATCCACAAGATTATATATCAAATTTCATTTAATTAATTCATTGCGTTTTCTAGTTATCTCCTTTACATGAATGTGAAATTACAGACCGATAGATAGCCAAAGCTTTGACAGGTTTGAGTAAAAATTTGTCAAGAATTTAAATTTCAGAAACTAAATCTGCACATCAAATTTTATTTACCTCAATTATTGTCTCTCTTATTTTATTATCAAATTTTAATTATTAACAGCGTCTCAAGCCTTTGCAATTTTTTAACCTAGCCCCCCCCCCCTTCTTCAAGTTTTCAATTGTTAAAGTTTGGCCACATCTGCACGACATGAACTGACAAATAAACAGAACGGACTACTCGGGGGGCTGTGAAATCCTGAAACGCATCGTAGCAGGGCGGGAAGACTTAACTTATATTTATGCTGATTTTTGCAATAAATTGTAAAATACTATTAATGTCTTTAATTATTGAGTTACAAATAATAACGTAGCATAATATTTATGTTCAGTTGGGAATGCATTTATAAATTTCTAGAAATAAATTGGTTTTTCCTTATTCTCATTCTCTTTTAGCTGCTTTTTCAATTCCTACTATTAGTTCACACTCTCCCTATATATGTTTCTTGTTTAAATTTTCAATCGGTAATAAAATACTTTTTATTCATCCATTCAAGTTCAAATATATTAGTTGTTAACTTGTTGTGGATAACGCTCGATGTTAATCATTTTTTTAAATATCAATTCATTAATAAAATTTAATAAATTTTTATTACTTTAAATAGTGTTTTAGCAATTTGTAATGAAAAATGAAATCAACAGGTAGTACCTCAATCGATATAATGGATGGATTTCAGTATTTTTCACTTGAAGGGGAAGAATACAAGTTCAATTCTTTCGAAAACCAATAACATTTTGATAAATTATACCTAAGTAATAATTTATCAAAATGTAATTATTAATAAAGTAATTATTTAATAAAAAGTAATTATTAATAAGTAATTATTAATTATTTAATAAAAAGTAACTATTTAATAAAAAGTAATTATAGTAATTATTTAATAAAAAGTAGCCAAAAAAATTCTTTGTTGACCTAAGAAGGCATTGACTTAAAATTTTTTATTATTATTATTATTTAACTTGTTGTCAATTTTACTTCAAAAGCTTTTTTCAGTTTAACGACCTTAACGTTCATTTCAGTGAATTTTGCGTTCTAAAACCGACCAGAAAGTAACAGAACGAATTCCTTATGCTAATCTAAACCGGGATGGTGTTGCACAACCCGACCGCAACAGAAAAAGAAAGTGCACTTATTTCCTCCTCCAATCTGCGCAACAGGCGAAGCATTTTGCAATCTATTAGCTGAACAAAATGCTTATCTTCAAGTGACGAATTCTAGGAAAACAGGCGACAGTCTCCCTCCCTATTTTTCTCGAAACTTTCAGTCAAAATGGGCGATTTATTTATTTTTTTAATGGAAACATTTGCTCCAAGGTCAAAACAAAATAAATAAAGAAAAACATTATTGTCGGAAAGGGTACGTTAAATATTGTGTTTCCAATTGAAATGTCACGTTTTCACGTTTCAGAGTAATAAAAATGCGTGCGTGTGCATGAATATGCGTAATTCTCCTCTCGCATTTTATAACTGTAAGAACAAAGAAAACAATTTCACATTTGCCAAAAGAAATGTAGAATGTATTGTTATCATCAAAATTTTTTATTTCGTTATTTTGAAGTTTTGAAGCAGCTGAGTC
>JAOUZG010031479.1:3157456-3168720 GCA_026289955.1 Argiope argentata | reverse complement strand
CTTGTATATATTGTCATATGGCCCATTAAAGAAAATATATCCTGAAGGTTAGAACAGAAGCAACGGTTTACATTTATAACAAGTAATATAAAAAAAATTAAGCCAATTCTTACTAAGGTCAACAAAGAAAATTTTTATTTTAGTTAATTTTTATTAAATAATTGCTATTGTTGTTCTTGTGTTCCGCTTTTCAGGCCGAGTGTGACGTATGTGGACTAGAAGTCGGCCGAGGGCCGACTTCTAGTCCACATACGTCACAAACCCTTTTTACGGGATGGACTAACTTCATGCATTTCATTCAATCCATAGATCATCATTTATATCTGAAACAGGGAACGATAAGGAACAATAAACATCTGAACCAGTACCCGCAGTGGTATTTCTCTCAACATGGAGAATTTTGTGACCACGACATATTTAACGTCCACCATACCGTCCAGAAAAAGTACAAACTCGCATCCCAATTAACGCGAATCAAACGTCTTACCAACGAAGCTACCCCGTCCAAACAGTTACAATTACTATAAATATTTGATCAAAAAATTACACTCGCTTGAATTTTCAATACCAATTGATGATTCAAAGCCAATTGTGGCAACGCAAAATGCGTGAATTTAGGATAATGCAATACAGATGAGAAATTTCTAATTTTCTTTATTTTGTATTATTTTAATTCGAAAGTACTTCAAAATGAATCGGAAAAATCGATTCGTTAATAATGCTTAATTTTAAATTCATCAAACATTATGAAAATGAATAGAATAGTTTAAAAAAATCGGTCAAAAATATGTTAAGCCTAACCTCATTAGTGTGCGGAAAAAACAAACTGAATTCGTTACTTATCTGGAAGCAGGGAAATGAAGATTTTTGGCGAGAAAGTTAGTTTTTAATTAATTAATAAAAAATTAATGATTTAACATTTGAAAAAACTGTATTAACATGGAATACCTTCCACTACAAGTTTTAAAAAATTTACTTGAACTTGAGTGGATGAATAAAAAGCATTTTATCAGCGATTGAAAATTTGAACAGGATATATATATATGTGTGTGTGTAGGAAGAGTGTGAGCTAATAGTAGAAATTGAAAAACCAAACCAAGTAAGTTTCAAGGACAAATATCTTAAAATTACTACTCCAATTTCAGAAAAAAATTCCAAGTAAATGTTCAAAATCCCCATGGTATTTAAATAAAATGGATAGAAATTATAACTATTAAAAATTAAAAGATATTCTTGTGAGGGTGCTCTCCCACCAATTCATGTATCTCCAATGTTAATGAATTAAAAACCCGCATGCGATGATAATGAAATTTAAGATACTGAATTAAAATGTGCAAAACTGTAAGATTAACATTGCAGCCTGAGCACATCGGTGCACGCTGACCAATCAGATGTTTATGCGTAAAGCAATCGTGACCGATTCTTAGTATGGTTAATTTGACTTCTACCCCTCTAACCGAGAAAACTGGCCACAAGATAATGCCATTTTTGAACTTATGTTTGCCTCTCTATCTGTAAATATAATAAATGAATCATCAGAAGTGGTCTCTCCAAAATTTTCTCGCCCACTCCCAAACGAAATAGTTGTACCCCCAAAAAAACTTTGATCTTTCCATACGGCAGAAATCGCTTTGCGTGGTATTGAAGTACAACAGATACGAAATATTTATCTATGGCACGAATTTAATATTTGTATTGAATTTATGGTGAAATTTGTTGATGATTGGGGGGCATTTAATACCTAGTATGTGATTAATTGTACACAGGGCCCAACTTATCCTAATTGGGGCCCATGGCAAAAACTTTATTGGGGCCTCCTCTGTTTCACTACTTTAGTAATGAAGAACATTCTTTAAAGAAGGAAACTTAAAATAAAATTTCTCTTCGATTTTGGGGGCCCCACTTATGTTGGGGCCCGGGGCAATCGCCCCGTATGCCCCTGCCTTAGTCAGGCCCTGATTGAACACTAAAATCAATTTGTGTTTCAGATGCATTTTTCCCAAACTATTCAGACCAAAATTTGACACAGAATTTCTACTATAGTCACAAAAACCAAATATCATAATCGCCGGCTTTCTGGCACAGAGGTAGCTCATCTTCCTCACGTTCTGGAAGTCTCGGATTCAAGTCTCGGTTCGGACATGGTTGTTATTCGTCTAATCTATCTGTGAGATGTGTGACTGGGCCCCCCTGTAAAAGGGGGCTGGGCAAGCGAATGTGGTGAGTGTGCAGCTAAGTCGTACTCTTGGCCCTAGTTGGCGCTACTTCAAAAACAAGAGACGCTCCTTTCGGCTTAAATCTGCTGCTGTACCAGCAGGGGGCTTCTCCATGGCAATTGCCATAAGGAACAACAACAACAAATATCTTAATCTCCATCACAATTTTAAGACCAAATTTCATATACTTAAGTAACTGTGTTAGTTTGCTTCTGATTATATGGACAGAAAGAAAATTAACCTCTTGTTGGCTTTGGCTTTGGTTGTGGTCTACTGTATGGATGTTAAATCTGGGTATGAATTTCATCCATCCAGCTCTCTTCGCTTTACAGTTATCGTGTTAACTTAAATTTTGATCAGTCGAACAGATGAGAGTTTCTCCGAAAGGATTGGTTTAAAGTCCCTGCATTAAATTTCATCGATCTAACGAAATGTTACAGTTAGGCAGACATTTTTTCAAAATTGTGTTTTACGAACTCGGTGAGATCTAAAATATGTATAATCTTCAAAACTCCAAGTACATAATTTTTGACGATTACAATACTTCTTATGCGCTGCGAAGAGGAGATATAATCACAATAAAGATTAAAATGAAATCAGCTATTCATATTTCAATGTATCATGTCAGAGCATCATTTCTTGAACGGCCAAGCACCACGTGCTCGTGCGAATTAAATTATATTTTTATTCATTATAATCGTTTCATTGAATGAGTCACTTTGGTATGGCAAACGATCCAAAAAAAACTTTGTCTGCATTTATTGTTTGAAAAAAAAAATATCGCGCTTCCTGTTTATTTCATTTCATGTAATCACGCGCTCAAAAATGATATTTTTGTAGATTTTATTTGCTGGAGTCATTCACTTATTTTTTTTTAAATCAGAGCTTTTGTAAATGGGATGGCATCGCGTTATTAAAAGCTGATTTTTTTTAGATGCACGTGCAGATAATAAAATCTCAATTTTTCGTCTACTGATTTTTTTATTTTTTACCTATGGATTTTTGTTGACGCCACAAAACCTCATTCTAAAACAACATCACGTTCTGACATGATAACAAGCTACAAATATGAAAGTTTGGTGGTGATCTTTAGATTATATTTGGAGACTTATAACAAAATATTAAATATAGTGTAATGACTTGATCCTGTCTTATCAAATGATAGGGTGGCTTTTAAAGATAAATTCTTTATTTACAGCCTTACGTACACAAAAACGACTCGTTCTCATCTAGGTTAATATGATTGATAATATTTACATCTCAGTTAACAGTTATACATGGATAGTTCCTCGATTAATTTCTGAGAAACAACCTCACAGGAAAAGCTAACAGACTGTTAGCGCACCCCGGCTACTGCAGGGGTAGCTCAAGGGATCCACCGATAATCATCGGGAGGGGGATCTTAACTCAACTCTTATTCTGGCATGGTATTCTTACAAAGAATCTCTGGGCAAGGAAGAATAATAATAGTTTCTATTCAAGTTTATTAGTCTTTAAAAATGAATTAAAGAACTCTAAGGGCCAATTTATCTCTCTATTGTAAGGATGTTGTGCAGCATCAACACTGAATTTAGGCAAAAAAAAAAAATTCCTGAGATTATCATACTGTTTTATGAATTCGTGGATCACCATGTTATAAACTGGGGATCTTTGTAGATCCCTGCTTCACCTTCATTAATGGTTGATAAAAAATGTGGTGAAATATTTGCATAACTTGAATTTAATGATTTCCTAAATGAAATATTTTGAAATTAAACAGGTGTATAGCAAATTACTTTAAAAGCCTTCCGCAGTTCTGTTTTATTATGGTACGTATCTCTTTGATTTTGCTTCAATGTATCACAGGAAAGAACGACAGTGTTTAACACATTGACTGCCAGCTTCGAGATATCTCATATTAAGCGTGTGTATCAAAACTGCCAGCTACGAGATATCTCGTAGTGCGTGCTTCAAACAAGGATCAACGCAAAGTGCTGGCTTCTCGGGGGCACTGTGGACAAAATGACTTAGTCTCCTTACGTTTTTTCCCTCTTTGTACAAATTCAACATGGCTTTGTAGGAATTTTTTTTTTCTTCTGTGGGAGGAAGATGTTCTAAATAATGAAAAACAGTTGCATTTGTATTACAGTTCCTGCTATCCACGATTATTGGTAATCGGAGATCATGTGATTACCATCACGTGATTACGGTCGTGATCACATGTTTTTATTATCTTATACCGAATAGACGTGCGCAAAGGACTGTCGTCCCGTAGCGGATTAGAATATACTCGGATAAGATATGTAACATGTATGTGTATATATAATTGAAATTTAAAGAATATATATATAAGTTACTGATACAATATTGTAATGGCATTTGCTGCAATTTTTATTAAAAAAAGAACACTACGAGATAACTCGTAAGTGGCAACCAGCACAGGAATTTTATTCAGCGACGCCAGCTACGAGTTATCTCGTTGTATTTTTTTTTCAATAAAAATTACTGTAAATGCTATTACAATATTATATCAGAAACTTAATATAATTATATTTCGTAAACTTACATGCATTCTTCAAAATAAAACTTTGTCACCCAGGGCAAGACGCTCTAAATATGTCTGGCAGTCAATGGGTTAAAAAGAGACGCATTAAACTTTTTTTCCTCCTTTGCATGGAAACATCAACGGAAGTACAACAAAATTTCAAAAATTATTTTAAAGCATGGCTTTTGCTGAAACCTATTTAATATGGAAAAAAACCGAATATTCAAATATTGAAAATCAGGGGAAAATATCCGAATGAAATACTAGTTGCAATCATGAAAACGATGCTTGTATCCTTTCAATAATGAAATATATTGTTGTAAAATCTGCTTAAAACTTTTTAAAAAAGTTTTTAAAAAATCCATACCATTGATTTTTTTTTCGTATGTTAAATTTATATTCTATATTCATTATTCATTTCCAAATTTCTGTGATTGATATTTGCTAAAGTTTCCAAAATTTCTTTAATTTTTTATCAAATAACTAGGTTTATAAAATGCCACATTCACGCACCCATAGTACTAGTCGAGATTTTCCGATTTCTTTTATATTTTTAAACTAGAATAACAGTTAACAAACTAGAATATTTGAGAAATTCTACATAAAACTGGCGAACTACTTCGTTGAAATATTATCATAAGCTAATGGAGAAAGTAATTTTAAACCTTTCAAATTTTAAATATTAATATTCAAAAGGAGTTGCGATAAATTTAGGAAATTGGGATAGTTTGGATATCAAACCTGCCACTCCCTAACGTTTTTCATCGATTGTTCCCACTGACACTACATTTTGGCGGATTATCACTCTATTGGCGTGCCATGGGGTAATTTTCGAGTTTCTGACTTTAAGGAACAATTACATTGAGCCTGTATTGCTACTTATTAAAAACACGCATGCGCAGGAAAATTGGAACAACGGCATACAGTTATTTTGCCTATAGGTTTTATTTGCGGTAGTCATTAACTTAATTTTTTTAATCTGAGCTTTTGTAAATGGGATGGCATCACGTTATTAAAATTTGAGTTTTTGTTTTGCTCGTGCAGATAATAAAATTTCAATTTTCCGCCTATGGATTTTTTTAGGCGTATAGTTAACTTGCCTTTTTTCTGTGCAATATTTTCTGTCTATCCATGCATGATGCTATTGGTGAAATAATACTAATAAATATAACGACTTCAATCAATATTGGTTAATGTAAATTGATTCCAATATTGATTTATACAACTATTGATACATACTGATTAATGTAAATGGTTGCTGACATATCTTATTCTTTTAATTTCCTTAATACACCTTTAAATAAAAGAAGCAATAAGCATAGTTGCGTATACCACTAATAACGCCATGTTAAGAGTATGTGTTCCAACTGTTGTTTTGGGAAAGGTTCAGTTTTCATTTGTGAAGTAAAGACAGAGTGATACAGAATTCAACAATGTTAATATCAAATAATATTTAATATTACTATAACTCTAGCGTGCATTATTGATTCAGAAATTTAAAATTTCATTAACTTCATACGTGTCTAAAAAAATTAAAATATAGTTTGCTTTTTTAAAGATAGATGGCAGCACCAAAATTTTCAACGAGAGGAGCTATCATGATTAGTTGAGAATGCCCACATTTTCTCATCCAGTCGATAACACAAAATTGCTCTTTCGCTCACAACTTTTGATGTTAATGCTGTTTTTATTTAATGTTTTGAAGGATTCTGATTGATTCCAGATTCTGAATGCTCCGAAATTTTTCGTTAAAAAGTGAGTAAGGGGTACAGTTAGAAAAAATTCAGTTTTCCGAATTTGGAGGGAGGAAGAGGGTGAGTGAAAGGGGAGCAAAAATTCGAACTATTGAAAGGCGGCGAATAATAAATTAAGAATGCTGATTTTTTCGGTGTAATGCTGAACTGAAATTCAGAGTAACACATTTAAAATTCATTTATCTAATTCTATTCTCCTTTTTAATAATCTAAAAAAAATATTCTCAGCGAACTGGAAAGTAAAGATAGAAAGTAACTTTACACCTAAGTTACTACCTGCCAACATAATTTTTTGTCGTTAGGAACAATCAAAATGAGGGCTTTCTAATAAGTTTTTAGCCCCTAATTACCAAAATATTGCAGTCGTAGAAAAACTTTAAATGCAAAAGTTGTTCCTTGCAATAAGGCACTAATTTGACTAACTGGGTTTATTTTTCTATCTTCAATATTAAGAAAGTTGTAGCAAAATGAAAATTTAACCCTCCCCTCACTATTTCCTTCCCCTTTCAGATAAAGTCGCCACTTATGAACTTGTTCGAGATTTTTACATTTCAAACAGCATATTCCGAGCCAGTTCAAATGAAAATTAAATTGCTCTAGTTACCTTGCTCAGTTTATATATCTCTGGAACAAAGGGTTGTTTTTGCATTCTAGCAATCGTTATTAGTAAAGAATTGAAGAAATTTTCCCGAAGTCTTGGCATGAGAAACAATATGCAGCAATATGTAGTCTTCCTGTAGGAATTTACCTAAAAGAGAGTTAGAATAATTCTAACTTGCGATATTTGTGCTCAGCATTTTAAAAAACTGAATATTAAACAATACGAAAGTGGACAAATTTCCTCGCCTAACATACAAATTCACAAATAAAACAAAGGTTAAAATGAAATCTGCTATGCATATTTCAATATATAATGTCAGAACATCATTTCTTGAACGGCCAAGCACCACGTGCTCGTGCGAGTTAAATGATATTTTTTATTCATTTTAATTGTTTCATTGAATGAGTCACTTTAGTATTGGAAACGACCCAAAAAAAACTTTGTCTCGCATTGATTGTTAAAAAAAATATCACATTTCGTATAATCACGTGCTCAAAATGACATTTTTCTAGGTTTTATTTGCAGAAGTCGTTAACTTATTTTTTAAAAAAAATCAGAGCTTTTTTAAAGGTGATGGCAACGCGTTATTAAAAGCTGGTTTTTTGAAATGCTCGTGCAGATAATAAGATTTTTATTTTTTGCCGGCGGATGAAAATTTTTATTGCGAATTTCACTTGTAAGTCTAAATAAGGATCAAATTTGTAATCAAATTCATCAAGGTGTTGTATTTTCTTAAGTATGCAAAAGTGATCACGAAAATCATATAAATTATAGGAGGTGGATGTAACTTGTCCGGGGGGGGCTTAGAATTGTTCGAATTAAAATAACTGTCAGGGGAGGGGAATATATTCCGTTTCTTTTACTTTCAACTGTTGCACACAATTGAACAACAAGCGGAGATAATTTTTGTAGAATTTTATCAAACCTCGCATTTGATTGCTTAACATTCTAAATTCATTTTAAGTTTCAGTTGTTTGTAAATAATTCGAAATACGTTAAACTCGCACTAAATGCGTTAGTCTCGCATTTATTGTTTTAAAAAATATCCCATTTCCTATTTATTTCATCTCATATAATTACGTGCTCAAAATAATATTTTTGTAGGTTTTATTTGCTGTAGTGATTAACTTATTTCTTTAAATCAAAGCTTTTGTAAATGCATTGGCATATGACGTTATTCAACGTGTTTTTTTTTTCCAGATGCTCATGAAAATAAAAAATATTTTATTTTTCTCCTACGTTTTTTGTTGACGCCAAAAACCTCATCCCCAAAACAACATCATAATCTGACATGATAACAAATTAGTTTTTCTATTACTTGTTGTTGTTTCTTATGCCACTTGCCATGGACAAGCTCTCTGAGGTAGTCAGCGATTTAAGCCTAATCAGCGTCTGTTGTTTTTATAGTAACGCCAATCAGGACCTGGAGAACGAATTTTGCTACTCACTCATCACATTCGCTTGCACAGCCCCTTTTTGCAGGAGGCACATTCATATACCTTACAGAAGAACAACCATGCCCAAAACCGGGAGGTACACATCATGGGGAAGACTCGCTATCCCTATGCCAGGACGCCGGCTCTATTATTTATATATCTCATATATACGAGAGATGAATCGCCATAGATCTCATGATAGCCCTGTAAAATTCTACATTCACACCAAAGAGTTAAATTTCCTAACTATTATTTGACAACTTTATGCAAAATATAAGGGAAATAATAGGTTTAGGGAAATAATATTTCTAAATACTGAAAACTCAAATTTACCGAATTGTATGCAGAACAAATAAGTTTAAATATCTGTGATAATTACCACAGATATAATTGTACCCCAGAATTACCCTTATATCTGTGGTAATCACCATTTATCACAGATAAGATTACCACAGGTAATTTAGATCACCATTATATATGAGGTAAAATGCCACAAGAAAAATATATGTAGACCAGTTGAATAAAGTAAATCATTTAAGAAAATTGTATTTATTGCAAATTAAATTATAAAATTTACAGTAGAATTTTGTTAAATAATGTACTCTTTTGTATGCTCAGCATTTGAAACGAAGAGAAGATATTTAGGGTTTCATAGATGGAGATTTGATGTTGGGCAATTTCGATTTTCCTGGAAAGAAAAAAAAATAGATTTAGTGAATGAATGCATTACTTTAGTAAGTTCAACAACATTTTAAATATACTGTATATGAATGTAATTAATTGTGTAAGTATGAGGAATTGAACTTTTGGAGGTGACTTTATTTGAAAACAGGTCAACAACGTATAGATAGCAATTAAATCAATATCGTTAAACAGTTATAGATATAAAAGTATATATGCACATGAAATCATAAGTCGAAGTTCGGTATTAAATTATATAGCTCCGATATAAAATTAAAATCGGGTCACTTTTAAAAGCACATTATCAAGAAAATATACAATTATGACATAATGGTAATTAGGATTAATTACCATTTAAGCTGTGGAGCTTTTTTTATCCCAATATTACATGCCAAATTTCGTATATCTAAATCGGTTCTATGTCACTTGCGCTCAGTCGCATTTGTGCAAACTGAGTAAAAAGTGTCATTTGCGCTCAAGATTTTAAAAGGTTACCACATTATAAATTTTATCTTTGAAAGCAAAATTTGGCGATTATTCAATGTAAGCCATATGGTAATTATTCACTATCAGAGTAAGAATGATAACCATGTCTCTGAATTTTCCGTGAGAAAAATACTGATTACCCTTATTGCTTTTCAGACGAGTGTTGAAAGTAATAAGCAAATGCGAGAAAATTGCTTTAAAAATTTACTATAAAAAACACTTTTATAATTTTTCCAAACAGAAGACAATTTATAAAAATTATAATTTAATTGCGAATAGTACAAATTTAATCTAATAAAGTGAAGTTTAGTTTTATGAGTATCTAATATTTTTATCTCTGGCCGTTTAACTTCATTTAACAAAATGAAGAAAAAAACATATAAAGTACTTTGAATTCAAATTTAAACGGATCTCAATAATCTTTAGTTCTTTCAATATGCATGGATGGTTGTATGTATATATACTCCACAAGCTATTACTTGAAATGAGCTGATGTATTTTTTACATTAAAACTTTTTAAATAAGTTGCATTTTTTTTGAAAAAAATAAGCGTTTTTTTTTTAATAAGTAAGATAAAAATCATATTAATAATTTTTAAAATTGCTACTACTTAATTCTCAAGAAAAGAAAAACATATTTTCAATAAGAAAATGTTGATAATTACTAAAATTCCTTCAAATCTGAAATATATTGCCTCAATTTCTAGCTTACTTACTGTCAGATGTAACTATACATAATCCAACGTACCAGAAATAGGCATGTAAATGCAACATCTATATTTACTACATTAAAACGCTTAATCCTCAATACAATATCACGTGGTAAAGTTTTATTCACAGGTAATGCAATAGTAAATTTTTGCCTATTTTCTTGTAAGTGCTACCGAGGATTTATTACTGATTTTCAATTCTCTTAAATCTATGCACGAAATAAAGCTGGAAATAAAATATATTACTTTACATTTTATTCGTTCTTTTTTCTTTTTTACCCCTTAATTTCCAGCCAAAAGTATGGATTCATATAGATTGGATCTTTATTATATTCAAAATTGAAATTACAATCGTAAATATTTCAATATTAGACTTTAAGATCAGACTAATTTCACAACTACTTAAGCATGGTTTTTCGCTTTTGAACCATGCTTTATTATCACACACACACACGAGTTCGGATTGAATGGACTTTACTTGGGGACAACACAAACAAATTTATTTACAGATATTTACAGGATGGCGTGATAAAGTAAAACTTCAGATAAAAAACAATCCTGCAGTCAACAGTCACTTACAATGTAAATGCAAGCCTTACGCACAATAAACACAGACTGCAAAGCAACTTTCGTATAGCACAGCAAACAATAAGTCACAGTGAGCTCAATAATACAACGTTAAGGGCAAACGTAAACACAGCTCACTAATAACAAGCGAGAATCCGCTAATCCAGCGGCAAACCGTCCCTTATATAGCCGAGCGAGCGTCACGCGAAGCAACGTGGCGCACCCAGAACTGTCTCAGGGCTACCAGAATATTCCCCTCGCCAAATCAACTCGGCTGGCGCAAAGCTCCT
>JAOUZG010031479.1:3110737-3123484 GCA_026289955.1 Argiope argentata | reverse complement strand
TTGACCTCCTAGAGATATCTCTCGAGGGTCACGGTTTTTGCTTGGGCAAAAAATATTCATCCTTCCCTCGAGCTTGAATAAGCAAGTTTCGTACAGTTGTTGTGGCAACCTCTACCGACAGCAAAAGTCGTCAGGCGCATTAGAAACAATAACCAACAATTCACAGACGCTTGGCGCAACTGTATCGTTTGTCTCATCATCGACTTGCTGGTGCGAGAATATGTGGTGATAGCTTCATAAGCCAGATAGCATCTACCGAACACAAGTAATTACTTTTGTTCGATAATAGTGGTAATGCGGTGATAGTTTTTGTAATAGTGGTTACGTTACTCGGCTACACACCAGAACATTAAGAGTTCGGCCCTCGATACACGACACTTTATTTCCCACATACGCGTGATATCGAAAAAACAGAATCATTTGAATAAATAAAATGTGGAATATTTAGTAATTAAAAATTGTGGCTCTGTGTAAAATTGTGCTTTAAATCACCGAAGGAAAAAAAGGGGGCTCTAAATATTGATTTTCAATGCTATCCAAAGTATCTAAAATAGAGAAATTCCTATCCAAAACGGAAATGCGGATAGATTAAAAAGGGTCGAACGAAAGTTGTCATGGACTGAACAAATCAGCTAAGTACAGAAGAGACTTGTCATCTCTACTATATACCACAAAACTCTAATATGTCAGCTCTACAAATAAAAATCTGAGCTTTTATGGCGTTTACGGTCTTGTCTAATACCTATAATTTCATGCAAGAAAGGAAAGGGAGTGGTTACACCTTGATTAGAAAGCAAGTAAGAAAGTTTCAAGAAAACTACTCCGTTGGTATTACAACACTTTTTTTTCATAAATGATCTCTTTTGGAATTAAATCTCTACAAAAAGTATTATTTTAACGTTTCAATAACAAAATACCTTCTCCTCGAGCTTAATTAAAGAAGAAATACAATCATGTCCATAAATTAAGGATCATTCAGAGTTACTCGAAAACAGAACTCTTCAAATACATATATCACCCATAAAATGACTACACACATCTTCAAAAATCATATTCAAATTACAGGAATTCACCAGATGACATCGATAATACGTCACAATAACGAGAGTATAAGAGAGTGATATATAAGGAATACAGGCAAACATGTAACATTTTTCGTAAGCGCTTTATAAGCCTCTCAGTTCAGTAACCGCATAATTATGACACAAATGAACACATTTAGACGAATTTTTATCGTCCGTCTGGAATGTGGGCGTATCCAGCTGGAAGTATTAGAAGAACTTGGAATCGCCCAGAGTTTCATCTCCAGGCTTTGGCAACAATTCCAAGATGATGGTAATGTGAGTAGACTTTAGAGCATAGGTCATCCCCCGAGTTACAACGCCGAATGAGGACCGGTATTGGGCAGTTACTGCCAAAAGAAGCAGACAGGCCACGCATTAAACCATTCTCGTCAGCTATCTTCAGTCAACGGTAAAGCAGTTTCAAGACAGAGCGTGTACAAATGCTTAAGGACATACAGATTGATCCATATGCTCGTAGGCCTATCAGATGTGTTCCACTTATATCAATTCACTATCGCCTGTGGTTAGCCAGGAATAGAGAGCATGCATTGTGGACACTGCAGTAAGCAACACTGGGCTTGTGTGATGTTTTTTGGCGATTCCATTTGTAACTTACAGTTTGAGTCTCACTGGACTTGCATATGGAGAGCACCAGGTATCTGTTACCAAAGGATGGTAATGTGAGTAGTCGTTACAGCATAGGCTGACCTCTCGTTACAACACCAAAAGAGGAAGTTACTGCCAAGAGAAAAAAATAGATTACAGGATCAGACCTGTCTCGCCAGCTCTTTTCAGCCATCGGTATGATATTTTCAAAGCAAGCCGTGTACAGATACTTAGGGACAGATACTTATACAGATTGATATATACACTCACAGCCCTGTCAGATGCGTTTCACTTACTGCAACTCACTATCCCCTGCAGTTAGTCTGGAGTTGAGAGCATGCGTTGTGGGCACCACTACAGTGATCTTATGTGATATTTTCCGGCGAGTCCAGGTTTAGCTTACAGTCTGATTCTTGCAGAACTTTTATATGGAGAGTACAAGGTACCCGTTACCATCAATAGAACGTCTTTGAACCACACCAATACGGTGATGCTGGATTTCTCATTTGGGGAGGAATTATTTTTGGTTTCAGACCTGACCTGTATATTCAAATTGGAACCATGACAGGCCAAATATATCGGGACGTCATTCTGGAACAACATGTACAATTGTATCGAGATGTCATAGGCGCCGAATTCGTGTTAATGGATGACAACGCCCGTCCTCACCGGGCAAACATCATACACGAATGCCTTCGATCAAAGGATATCACCCGTATGGACTAGCCAGCATTCTCACCGGACTTCATTCAGTAGAGCATGTGTGGGACATGCTTGGCCGACGTGTTGTACCCCATCCGCTACCTCTTACATGTCTACCTGAACTTCGGAGAGCATTGATAAGAGGTTAAATATTCCCCAAGATCAGATCGATAATTTGATATTCAGCATGCCCATGCGTTGTACGGACTGTACTGCATCGTCTGGGAGACATACTATGTATTAACTTTCATATCAACCCTGTAATATTGGTTTTTGTATAAAGACTTTTTTTAGTAATTTATTCTAGGGAGAAAAAGTCGCCATTTTTATTAATTAAAACAAGCACATAGCTTTTTTTTTGCTCTTTACCTATGTTGTTTTTACTTATGGCACTTGCCCTGGACAAGCCCCCTGCTGATAAACCAGCAGATTTAAGCCGAAAGGAGCGTTTCTTGTCTTTGAAGTAGCGCCAACAAGGGCCAAGAGTAGGACTTAGCAACACACTCACCTGCACAAACCCTTTTTACAGGGGGCACATTCTCACATCTCAGATAGCACACAGAAGAACAACCATGCCCGAACCAGGAGTCAAAAACGTGACTTTCAGAACATAAGGAAGACGCGTTACCTCTGTGCTAGAAAGCCGACACTCTACCTGTTATTTAATAGACTACAAATAAATCAAATTTGTTTCGCTCTGATTCTTTCTTTTTCTGAACTGGCCCTAGCCTTTAATTTATGGGCATGAGTTTATGATAATTATCTAAGCTAGCTAGAAGAAGTAGTCAAAAATAATTATGATACTTCTTTTTTTTTTCTTTATTTCTTGTTGTTTTTCACAAAAAGGGTTTTTAAAAAAAGATATTTTTCGTTCCGAAAAGTGGTTTGGGTAGATGCTCTGTCACGGTGAACCAAATTTCGTTTGCATCAACCTTTGAATTACAAAGCATGTCCTTTTCACTTAACTGGAAGACAAACGTCTTCCCGCGCAAAATAATGATGATGTTCCTTTTCTTTTTTTCATTAGATCACTTAATTGTTTTTGCTGACGACCCATCCTTTTAATTCGAATCTCTGAACGACTTTTTTCAGTGGCAAGGAATTAAGTTTAATTGCCACTCTCTCTAAAAATTGTTTGCTGATGCCATGCCATTAAACTTAATTTAGTAAAACAACAGGTAATTGCAAAAGATAAACTTTAGAATAATTACGTGTGCCATAAAAAGCATGAGAATAAGATTTTTCTTGTTAATTTCAATGCTTTGAGTACTTTTTATAATAATTGACAAGAAAAAAATGTGTAATTTTCGTGAGAGCTTATTTAGTAATAATTATTACAAAAAGGAAAAAAAAAATTAAAATATTTTAGTGGTCTGTAGTTAAATTTTTTTGTTTCTATTGAATTTTTTTAATGACATTTTGCCTTATTTCTCATATATTTGTGCTATTTAAAGATCCAGTAATAGGATAGCAATAAAAAAACTTACTAGTTGATTTTTTGCCATGTTATTTTTTACTTAAAATATAATATTTTTTAATAAGTTCCAATGTTTAATTTAACAAAAAACATATTAACATCTTAATACGAGAAATTTATCAAATGTAGACATCTTAAAAATAAAATTAAAAATGAGTGTTAAAAAAAAGAATGTAATATTCTTTAGAGAGAATTTTGAAAATTAAAACTATGATTTTGTTCAAATCTGGACAAGGCATTTTTGTCGTGAGTTATTATTTTTTAATCTTTTTGTGGTTGTTGTTTCTTATGGCCCTTGCCATGGACAAACTCATTCAGATAGTCAGCGATTTTAAGCCTAATCAGCGTTTCTTGTTTTGTAATAGCGCCAACTAGGGCCAAGAGTACGATTTTTGCTACTCGCTCAACACATTCGCTTGTACAGCCCCTTTTTTACAGGAGGGCACATTTACGCATCTTACAGATAGAACACAGAAGAACAACCATGCCCAAACCGGGACTCAAACCCGGGTCGCCGATATCATGGGATAGGCGCGGTACCCTTATACCAGGATGCCGGCAATCTTTTTGTATAAGAAATATTTAAAGAGAAATTGTTTTATCGCCATCTGTCTATAGTTTGAATATAAGAGTCATATACTAAGATTCATATATCCACCTTGTTGTATTTTAAATAAAGTTGTTCATATACAAATAGTAAATCTGTTGACTGATTTGGTTCAAATCTACTATGATAATGATGAAATTGTATGTTAATGCTTGTCATAAGTGAATTGGGTTTGTCTGTTCATATTCATAGGAATAAGGTCATAAGAATACGCTTCCTCATTCGTATGTTTCTTATAGATTTTTTGTGTCAAAACTACATACCAAATTTTTTTTAATCAAACCTTATAAAAATTTATTGATCATAATTGCTATTTATTAAAATATTAATGGGCCAAAAATGTTCAATTACTTGTAAAACAGTTTAATGAGACAAAAATTAAGTTTATTAAACTTAAAATGTATATATAAATATATTTTTAAATACACCAACTTTTGCTATGCAATTGTAAATAGAAGACATTGAACATAAGGAATAACAAAATTCACTGAAATGCAAAAACAAATACGACTTTTATGGGATATTTGTAGCCTTTAGCGACCAGTTGATTCACAGGAAAAACTTTTTGTGTTTTAATAAAAGTAATAATAGATTTTTAAAAATTTATGATTAGGTATTTGTTTAATGAAGTCGAATGAACTATCATAAAGCTATTGATAGGATAGCTGGCTAAATAATGTGTTTCAAATTGAACATTGTCTAATAGGGTATTGTAATTCACTGTCTGATTTTTCTTATTCATTTTCATATATTCATTTTCTCGTGCACTTACTATACAGGAAATACAGCAATTGTCAAAAAATTCGAACACCAGATTTTGACTAATCATCACGTTTCAGATATTTTCAAATCAGAAAAACATATTTTTAAAATGTCGGTCTGTCTGTCGGTTTTTGACAAAGGATGGCTCATAAACACTTTGAGCTGGACGTTTGAAATTTGGTACATACGATCCTTACACGAAATTTGCTGATTATTATCAAATCTTGAGTAAAATCTGTATAGAGGTCGTCTGTTCGAATTTAAGTTAACACGATAACTAAAAACCGAAGAAAGCTAGATAGATAAGATGTGGTGCTCAGATTTAATATCTGTAGTATGGATACATGTCAAATTGTCAGGAAAATCTAAAAATGGATTGACAGTATATAGGTTTGTACTTTAAAAAATATACAAACACGATAATTCAAAAACAAAATTATTTCAGCATATCAAATAACGGCAACGGGTTTTTGTGACTGCAAATGCAATTTTGAGTCAAATCTTTATTACAATCAGGAAAAATCTTTATTAAGGCAAATCTTTATTTCAATCATTTAGGAAAAAAAGTGTCTAAAATGCAAATTCTATTTTCGAATACTATTAACATGCCATATCAGGGATTAATTTCGAAAATTCTCACCAAGGATGTCATGCTAAATTCACAGTAATACTGAAACTATTATACATAATAGTATGTTTATATATATGTATATAAATATGTTTATATGTATGTAATATTATATATATGTATATAAAGTTTATTAAATAGAATGCGAGAAAGTTTTGGGGTGACCAGGCCACCCCCTTTATTTTATATTTCATAACTTCAATATAATTGAGTAAAATTCACTGAACTTATAAAATCGGTATTAAGAAAATTAGCTAGCGACCTCTTTTAAAAATCGTCTGTTCAATTGATATTCGCAATTTAACTACGAATATTTTCTTATCAAACGATAAAAAGATTTTACATAATAAAATATTTTATACAAAAATAACTTCTACAGTCAAAATTTTAATTCCAGACAATACCGAGTATATCAACTAGTAGCATAATAAAATTGTTATTAAAAAAAACCCGATTCAATTCAACGGGGGAGGATTTTCGAATGTCAAAGAGTAATTTTTGTTCGTCAGAATGGTAATAAAAAGTGTTCGTTTTTCTTTCCGAAAAAGAACAAAAAAAAAAAAAAAAAAAAATAAGCTTATAACAAGTGCTCTGTGGGAGACATCAAGCGGCCTCTTTTAAAAATCGTCTGTTCAATTGATATTCACATTTTAATTACGAATATCTTTTATCAAACGATAAAAAGATTTTACATAATAAAATATTTGATACAAAAATAACTCCTACAATGAAAATTTTAATTCCACACAATCCCGGGTATATCAACTAGTAGCATAATAAAATTGTTATTCAAAAAAAAAAAAAAAAAACGATTCAGTTCAACGTGGGGAGGGTTTTCGAATGTCAAAGAGTAATTTTTGCTCGTCAGAATAATAATAAAAAGTGTCCGTTTTTCTTTCTGAAAAAGAAAAAAAAATGCAAATAAGCTTATAACAAGTGCTCTGTGGGAGGCATGAATTTAATGAAGAAAGATGAAACAAAACAGCCCCAACGAACATAATTTACTACAACGAAAAAGTCATCATTAAGTGACAACAGTAAAACGGACATGACGATAACCTTGCTAAAATTTACGGCCGTCGTACTTATTAACAACCGACATCCAACAAACGTCGTCGGGAGGCCTTTCCACGGATTTCGTTTTTCTCGGGTCGCCATGGCAACGCCGAGTCATTCTGAATATTGATTGACTCTTCTCGGACCGATTTGGCTTTTACTTTTCCCGCTTTTTTTTCTTTTTGGCTGGGAGGGGTGTGAAAGGGGAATTCCCTTCCCCTTTGGGGAGTGCGGCTAATGATGTGATCCGCAGGGACTCGTGGTCAGAACTTACGGCTCTGCGGAAACCTGCAGGCCATTTTTCAATAAAAGGTCAAGTGCCATCATAATTGCTGGAGAAAATAATCTGTGTACCAGTTATGGTACGGGCTGGATAAATTTTTAAGAAACTCGTCAAATAATGTGTTGTTTCGTGATATATTTTTAAAAAAATGAAATATAGAATTAACAGTTAAAAAAAGTAATAATCAAAACATATTTTTGAAGTGCGGATTTTGTTTACATTTTTGTAGATAAATAAAAGCGTGCTTTCAAAATTATTTTCTGTAATTATATTATAAAAAAAGACTGAAAACTATATAAAAATTTAACTTTGTTACTTTTTCAGCTGCGCATTTATTGATTCAAACAACATAAAATATAGTTATTTGTGCCATTTTTATTTTTTAATCCAGAAGAATATTATTTACCTGAACAGCCTGATTTTTGAAATTTAGAGTCAGGCTGTTCTGCCTGACTCTAAATTTAAATATTATTTACTTCAGGGGGCTTTGTATAAGATTCGGATCATATCAATATTAAAAAAATATTTTAAATAATAAACTGTTGAACATTAAATGATTTTAAAAGTGAAATCTTATGTTGATAAATAATCGAAAATTAACAAATTTTTAAGAAAAATACATTAGCCCCTTATGGTTTTATAGTGAAAAGTGCAACAGGTTCAGATAATAGCTTTTCGTTTTGTACGAAAGCATTAAACACGTTTACAAAACACAGATGAAGCATACACAAAACGGCACTTGAAGAAATCAATACATGCAAGCAAAAAATCGTTAATAAACAATGGGAACATTACAAAGAGTGCACATGAACTCGCCGGAACGGCAAACAGAATTTCACTGAACAACTCGCTAGTGCTCAACTCAACTGTTCTTAGTTGACTTCATTGGTCGAATTTTTACACCTTCATAAAGGAGCCGTAGAGGTAAAGTCTCGACTCGCGAGTCGTAGTGTTTCTGGTTCGAGACCCGATTCCACTGAAGAAACGTCGTGTGAGTTGCACGTTAAATCTTTCATGGCCTAACGTCATCTCAGTGTGGTGTGGAGAGGGGAGTGCCAGCTCAGGTGTCGTCCTTGTCATCTGATCGAGGTTCAAAATTATGTGATATATCCCAAAATAGCCCTAGTGTTGCTTTACAACGGAATGTTAATGTAGTTAAACTAAACTACACCTCCGTGATAGAGCATCGAATATTCTAGAACTCAAGTGCTAATCCCAAGATTCTCGAATATCCAGGCTCCTTCATTTTTGTTTTCAATATTACCAAATTTGTTTATAGATCCCCAAATGGTTGCCACGTTTGCCGCCAACGCCAAGAAGTTCTGTAAAAAGATATGGAAAAATAAACATTGCAAATATCTCATATTAAAAGGCCAAAACACGGTTAGATTGGCCAAAATAAAGGTAATTGTGTTCAAGATATGTACACACAACATGTAGATACTGATCATTTCGTATAAAGTTATAGTAAATTAACACTATAAGACTAATGGATTCGAAATAATATTTTATGCTGCATGAGAAGGCAAATGTTGTCTAAATACGGCAGTCAAGTAAATGAGTGTCTTTCACTTAAGTTAAAAGATTACCAATGGGTTTGGTACAACTCGTAATCGCCTATGTTTAACTCACTCAAAGGGTAAGGAGCAATTGGGGTTGGTGCAACACGTAATCGCTTGTGTTAAATGGTAAGGAGCAACTGGGTTTAGTGCAACACGTAATCGCTTGTGTTTAACTCACTTAAATGGTAAGGAGCAACTGGGTTTAGTGCAACACGCAATCGCTTGTATTTTTAACTCATTCCTAGGGTAAGGAGCAATTGGGTTGTGTGCAACAGGTTATCGCTTGTGTTTAACTCACTCATAGGGTAAGGAGCAATTGGGTTTAGTGCAACACGTAATCGATTGTATTTAACTCACTCAAAGGGTAAGAAGCAATTAGTTTTGGTGCAACACGTAATCGCTTGTGTTTAACTCACTTAAATAATAAGGAGCAATTGGGTTGGTTGCAAAACGTAATCGCTTGTGTTTAATTCCCTTAAAGAGTAAGGAGCATTTGAGTTTAGTGTAACACGTAATTGCTTGTATTTAACTCACTTAAAGGGTAATGAACAATTTTTGATATTTGTTTTAATTACATATTAGCGATTAATTGCCAATGATAGGTTTATTGTAGAGTTAATCGTAAAAAAATCAGAGGGACTGGACTCTCCGAAACTGTCTCGTTTGTTTACTCTTCAATAATTTTTTATCCCCTTCTCTACTTATAAAATTTTGGAATTTTAGGTAAGGACGGGAATACATTGCATGGAAATGGTAGACGATAATTATATAATAATACAGATCTTAGGCGTGAAAATATATATTCTGAATGCCCTTTTCCAGCCGACAGATACCAAAGTATGTCAAGGAACTAAAACGTTGTCCCAAAATAATATACCGAATTTCCTAAATACATGCTTACGTTATAGACAAACAGATGGTCTACCCTATTGGTAAATTTGGTAAAAAAATTTATGAAAATTTACATTTTAGACTCTAAACCTATGTACCAGATTTTAATTTGTTCTTTGCGTTTGTAGTTATAGAATTTACTCGTATTAAAACAACCCAACAGATTGATTTCATGTGATTAGATATCGTACGGAATATGTTAATAATCTACAAATTTGGTCATAAGTCTAAGTATGTATTTTCACCCCTCTATCTCGGTGCGTTTCAGAACTATCGTGTTCAAAGACAAACATTACTCCCCCCAAAAAAAGTAGTTTTCGGGGCTTGAGAGGTTAAAATTAACCCCTTAACCGGTTTGCCCGTACGCTGTAAGTGCATCGATTTATCGAATTTTGATATTTGTAAACAAAAAATAAATCATTCATAACAATTATAATTCAATAGTAAAATGACTTCGAATACGTAGATAAGCCAAGCATTCCATGGATTTCCATTTGAATCAAAATAAGAAAATATTCCCAAAATAGAAGGTGTCATCTTATTAGATAGCAAAGAAATTAAACCGATTAAGAGGCTAAGGAAATCCTTCAAATACTCGAGTTTGATTTTTTTTTTTGATGATGATGATAACACAACCTTTTATAATTCTTCATATCATCGAAAATAAAAATCCCCACAGATGATATGTTTGTATATGGATTATCTCCGCCAATGATAACCAATTAAGCCAAACTTCGCTAATGACATTTGATTTTGACAAAATTTCATCAGGATATTGCCATTAAGGATGCAATGTGGATGTTCTTCGACAATGCTGACATGGCAAGTCTTAGTCTGTAATGGGGATGTTGTAACTTCATCTGGAATTAGCTGTTATAGAAAGGGGGGATCAGCATTTGCTGTGATTCTTAATCCCCTACAAATACCGAGCGGTGACTCACGTTTCTTTAGGCATTGTAAGACAATATTTATGCACAAATGTTTTCATATCCTCTTTTTGTGAAAGTTATAGAAAAGCTACAAAATAGCAGTTTATATATGATAAGCTGATTCTCTGTAGAACATTTTCGATGCAACCTCAACTCTTTGGAGTTATGAAAGGTGCCTATTGTAAAAATAATAAACAATACTAGGAATAGAAAAACAGAAGTAAGGATGATGATGATGATGATGTCGTGTCCCCTTTTTACCACGAAAAGAGGAGTGCAGTAGCTTCTGAAGGTATGGACCTCTGAGCACCCGAGGGCAGAAGTCTGACTTTTAGATCATATGAGGATGAAACACACGTCCACACGTTTGCACAGCCCCTTTTTACAGGGGGGGCACAGAAGTATGGATATCGGTATCATATATATTTAAAACATTTAGTGAAAAAATACTCTTTGAAATTTAAAAAAAAATACATAAATCATTTTTAGTTATGAAAATATAATTATTTTTAATAATATTATCTGCAACTTCTCTACATGCACAAATATATATTTCAAATGTTGAGACAAGGATAACAAAATAAATGGATTAGCTTTTTCATTTCTAATCCGGCTGAATCAGGCCATGAAAGTTTTATATTAATGGGTCGGTTTGGGGCAGCTTTCTGTTTTAACCCTTTGCAGTCCGAAAAATAATTAGATGCAAAATTATTCACCTAATACGAAGATTTGTTTATTACTGTGAAAAATAAATATACATAATTCTTTTAAGTCGAATTTCTTTGAATTAATCCACATCTCTTAACCATTATGCTGGCGTTTTTAACAATTAAATTTGAAAAATAAATAAATAAAAATTCAAAATGATGCACAGTCTTGAATGTCGAGTCACACTCAACATCGGGCTGAAAAGGGTTAAACCAGGAGAGCAGGATGTAACACAAGTTGCCATTAGGGATATATTGGTTTTACATCTTGAATTCTCCGTTTGAAAAAGTAACCGGTCCATTAGAACAGAATATGCTCTGCCAGGTACGGTCAATTTCGTTGTGAAAAGGTTAATTCTTCTTTAAGCTTGTCTTAGCTCTCCCTGATTCGTATAAGCTTTAACTATCTTGTTTATAATTAATCTCTTTTAATTATTTTATACAAGGTTACATTTGCACGTTGTCTTCTCCTCTATATATCTTGAAAATGTTGCCATTATTATTATATAATTTAGGCCGAAAAAATTTTATTTCACATCAAAATGATTATAGAAGTAAGCTATGCTTGTGGAATTATGATTAAAAGAAGGAAGTTGCCAGTTTTGTTGCAAATTGAAAGTTGCTGTTGACAAGGTGGAATTTTTTAAAAACTGACACGCACACTAACGTTATATACATGTTGCAGTAAATGCTATAGATTATGATAATATATATCATTACCAGTGATTATTTATAATCACTACTGAAATATATTCATAATCCTCAATAAGTTTTGTAGTGATTATGAATAATCATTGGTAATTAACCTCTTGACATACGAATTTATTTAACTTTCTAATTAGAAAACTCACCCTATTTTGGTAATTTATTGTTAATTACATTTTTTTAAAAAAATATATGGAGCATTTGGGATGCCAAATCTTTTCATGTTGATTTTTTTCGTATTTAAATACTTAATTCTGTGGCTTAAATTCAGACTTGAAAATAAAAATTCAGTAATTCGATGCGCGTGTCAGACAAGTCATTGTAAATTAAATTAAACCCTAATAATTTCCAAAGCTTTATCTATATTCTTTTATTTCCTGATCCATTCCACTTTTTTCTAGTTAATTAATTCAACAGAAGTTTTTTAAAATTGTCGAATCATCTAAACGCCGTCTTCTTTCCCACACTCCGTGTGTAGGGATAGAAATCGTCCAGCCTAGCACATTCCTTTAAAAAGATCCCTATGATTCCCTTTCACGAGCTGTACATGTGATTGACATGCGTCAAATATCCCTATTAAAATCTAAAGGTATATATTCAGAGGAATAAAAGTTTCATCACCTTTTCGTTATTCCGTTTTGTGTTGTTCTGTGTTGTGCTCATCACTACAGATTGTACATAATGCCTGCTTCCCGTGGTGGAATAAAAGGAACTTAAAAAATCAAAGCGTCATCTAAGTCTTCAAAACTGCCTTCTGCTTTCAACAAC